>JAOEHQ010048283.1:0-10294 GCA_025447715.1 Asclepias incarnata | reverse complement strand
ACCCACCCTTTTGGTTTCATTTTGGGTTGAAGGCCATCGGTTTGCCAAACCGATTGGCACAATACATTCGTTAGTTGTAAAAGGCGTGTGGGAAATATAAACGCATTGAATTCAGTCGAATGGGAGTTGGTTTGGTTTGGTGTATCATGACACCTAGTAAAAAATGGTGGATTTTTGTTTAAAGGGTAAAATTGAGTTGACATTATGGTATTGGGGGTTGGTTTGGGTTGGGTTATGTTGACACCCTCCCCCCTATATGTTTCATTTGTTTATCTGCTTGTTAGACTATCCATATGGGAACTTCTTTTTTCTCCTGCAACAATGAAATATATTAATTAATTGCTAAATTATGGGATAAAATTTAGATGCGATAAATAAATTAAAAGTTTTTAATAGATAAATCGGAAAAATTAAAATTTATTAGTATAAGTATCTTTATCTTCTTTATCTTTATCTTTATATATACTAAAAGACAACTGACCTAACCTTAATTGACCAATCACAACTCTCAATTTCTCTAAATTAAGTTATTTAACATGTGACTAAATTACTAAATTATTAATTTAGATTAACTATGGAATTTTGGTATAATTATTTAATAAAAAAAAAAAGTTGAACTATGTAATAGATAATATACTAAAATAATAAAATAATATTAGATATATACTAAAATAATTATTGTATATCTTTAGTAAATAATAATATTTTGCAAAAATATTAAAAAATTAGCAAGTGAGAGGTTCCACATAAGGTTTCACATTTAAGCTTAGATGTCTGACAACCCATATTCACTATATATATCATGGGGAATGTTACTGTGTGAAGTGTCTTAAAATGTGAAGTGTACGAAGTGTCTTAAACAATGATTTTGAAAACGAATGGATACGGTATGGGCTTTGCCCTTAACGGTATTCATAAGGGGAAGATGGTGAGGGTGATCTACGGTACTGGCTCCGCCCTTAGCCGTGCGGGCTCCACCCGTAGCTAAGATGCATGTCAGTAGTAACTAAAATGTATGTTAATATACATCTCTGACATGCATCTTAGTTACTAAGATGTATGTTAGTAATAGTTAGATATATGTTAGTAATAGTTAAGCTGTATATTAGTAGTTCGCACATTTCGTATTTTAAGACATTTCGCATAGTAACCCACATCTATATATCATAAATAAATGTTTTTCTAATTTCTAATTAATACTATACATAATAACACGTGTATAAAAAAAGACAAGAAAAAATAACTTGTAAATTTCTATTAAATGAACACATGCATAAAAATGAAAAACATTTTGATGTCTCTCTCCCCGTCTGCCTGTGTTTGTCTGGTTACATTCCATAACCATAATTTCCAATACCACCCACAAAATAACCGATCACCTTCGTCTTGATTATCCAAACAAACACATATTTCTTCTGTTCATTCGATCATCATTATAAGATCCGTAAGATTTTTCATCTCAACATTATTATTATTATTTATAACAATATATATATATATATATATATATATATTTCCATGAAACCCAATCTTTCCCATTATTTTATTCACTCCATTTAGTGTGTGTATGTTTTTTTTAATGTTATTATTATTATTATTAACATTTATGTAAATTTTCATCAGTTTTGCATGTTACATAAAAACTTTCAATTTTGTTTATGTAATATAATGATAAAAAATGTACTTTGTTTGCGCATAAAATAACAATATATGTACTTGTATCATAGTACGTGTTCCATATGGGTCGTGGTACCTTGTTTTGTTTCAGTCTGGTTAATACAAGTAAGTTTTGTGTTTCATTTTGGTCGTTTGGTAACCTAGTGACATGTTGACACTCCGGTTACATGCCGACGACCAAAATGGAATACATAAAAATGATGTAGAGAACTACTTATAATGGAACACGAACACCCTACTTTTAGTGACTAAATCGCGATATGAAGCTTTCTTTTACCCTTTAAGCCGGTTTCAATAGGCCGGCCTAAATAAAACTTGAATTAGTGCTTCAATAATCACGGAATAAAAAGTACTTGTAATGGAATGCTTCAAAACTAGCAGTCATAATTACTAGTTACTACACTCATCTGTCCCAAAATGATTGTCCACATGACAAAAATACATCTTGTAAGTAAAATATACTAGTAATTATTAAAGCTTTCTTTTTTCTGAAATGATAATCTTACGTTTTTAGTTTATCTAATGCTTCTTTGAGATTTATCATACTAATTTCAATTAGATGGATTAATATGGCAATTATATTGAGTTAGGAGGAGTAAAACGGATAGAAAAAACTCAAAAAAGGTTGGTTATCCAAATTAAATAGACCAAAGGCGAAAGTATATTGTTATTCTATGATGACAATTGCCCGTTCATTTTAAATGTTTTAGGAACTTAGAAACAAATACTGCTAGCAATTCATGAGCAAAATGAGGGTGCACTGTAACACTTTTGTGTAGCAATTATATATATTGATTTCATCAATGAATTATGCAGGTTAATCATGAAAACCAAAGGGAATCCAGGAGACAATAGGACTAGAAGATCTTTTTCGTTATTTGTAGTATTTGGTTTGTGTTGTTTCTTTTATCTTTTAGGTGCATGGCAAAGAAGTGGTTTTGGTAAAGGAGACAGCATAGCTCATGAAATAACAGAAAAGGCCGACTGTAGTATCATATCAAATCTGAATATCGAGACCCACCATGGAGTTGGAGTTAAAAATTCTGATGAGTTACGTTCAGAAAGTAAGGTTTTTCAGCCATGTGATGATCAGTTCATTGATTACACACCTTGTCATGATCAAACACGCGCAGCATTTTTCCCTAAAGAAAACTTGATCTATCTGGAGAGACATTGTCCTCCTGATAATGAGAAACTACGCTGTCTTATTCCTGCCCCAAATGGTTATGTAACCCCGTTTCCATGGCCTAAAAGCCGTGATTATGTTCCATTTGCTAATGCACCATATAAGAGTCTGACAGATGAAAAGGCCGGTCAGAATTGGATACAATATGAAGGTAACATTTTTAGGTTCCCAGGTGGAGCGGGAGAGGGTTATCAAGGGGCTGATGAATATATTGATCAAATAGCATCTGTCATTCCAATGAGCAACGGAATGGTTAGAACTGCTTTGGACACTGGCTGTGGGGTAAGTTGACCTATCTTAAGTAGAGGTTGCAATTTCGATACCTTTACTTATGCTTTTGGGTTGTGTATTATCTCAGTTGTGTTTAATCAAAAAAAATTTAGCTATAAGGGCAATGAGCGAACGGGTCAAACGGGTTGAAAGTGCCTAAAGTCTATTTTCAATGCATGCAACCTCGTAAATAGTTAGTATTTAAAGATTCAGGTTATCACTGCAATGGTAGTGTTTTTATAATAATCACTAACACATGTATTTGTAGGGAACTTCAATAAAGGAACTAAAGAACCTGGACCGCTGTTTCAAGCAGTACTAAAATTGACCTTTCTCAACCTGAACCCATTTTGACAAGTTACCTAACCCACCCATCTTGCCGCCCCTGCCTTAAGTTTGATATATCCTTGTGAAAATAGCTTGCTTAATTCACTTTTGTTTGTTTTCATTGGTTTTGTTTGATGGTTATTCATAGGCTGGAAGTTTTGGTGCATACCTATTCAAGAAAAATGTTATAACCATGTCATTTGCACCAAAAGACTCACAAGAAGCACAAGTTCGGTATGCTTTCGAAAGAGGTGTCCCGGCATTTATTGGTGTTCTTGGTACTATAAAGCTTCCATTTCCTTCAAGATCTTTTGACATGGCTCACTGTTCTTGGTGCTCAACCCCATGGACCCTAAATGGTATGCCCATAAACCATATTTGATAGACTTAAATATTCCAGAAACACTTGTTTCATAGTATGACTTCGTATCTTCTGAGCAGATGGGAAATACATGATGGAAGTGGATCGAGTTTTGAGACCGGGTGGCTATTGGGTGCTTTCTGGTCCTCCCATTAATTGGAAGGCCAAGTATAAAACATGGCAGCATTCAAAAGAAGAACTCGAAAAGCGCCAAAGAAAAATTGAGGAGATTGCTAAACTTCTTTGCTGGGAGAAGAAACACGAGAAAGGTGAAATGGTGGTTTGGAGGAAGAGAGTAAATCCAGATCATTGTCAAGAAAGAAAGTTTCATGTTACCTTGTGTGAACCAACAAGTGTCGACGATATCTGGTAATAGTTCGCATTAGAAAAATGGTCGGTTTGGAAGGGTAAGTAACGGGTCAAAATGGGTTTGTGCCAAAATAGAATGATTTTTTTACAGGTCAAAAAAGGTTGTCGTGTTGACCCGAAACACTTCTGCCCCAAAGTGAATAATTTTCTATTAGTTTGTAAATTCTATAATTTACAAAAATACTAAGTAGTAATAACTTCTTTTTATAAGAAAATTATTTTGGAGTTTAATGAATTAAAAGTTCACCTTGGATGAGTCTTGACCCATTTGACCAGTTAAAACATAACCATAATCGACCCATTCATTAGTATTGGTCAAAAATTGCTACCGCTGGTGCACATTCATGTACAGAAATCTTCTGTTATTACAAAGCACCCGTTGGCATGCAGGAACAAGGAGATGGCAGCATGTGTAACCCCTTACCCAAAGACAAGTAATAAAGATGAGGTTGCTGGTGGTGAACTTAAACCATTCCCACATAGACTTAATGAAGTTCCTCAAAGTATTTCGAGAGGATCCATTCATGGAATCTCTGCTGAATCATTTGAAGAGGACAGTAAATCATGGATCAAACATTTGAACGCTTATAAAAGTGTTAATAAGATCATTGGTACAGGACGTTACCGTAATATTATGGATATGAATGCGGGACTTGGAAGTTTCGCTGCTGCACTTGAGTCTTCTAGATCTTGGGTTATGAATGTGATGCCTAGCATAGCTGATAAAGATACTCTTGGCGTTATCTATGAGCGAGGCTTGGTTGGAATTTACCATGACTGGTAAATCTTGAAAGTTTTGCTTTTAATTTGTTATTTTTAGTTTGGAATCATTTTTCCCAGTGAATCTATCATTGTATTCTTTATCATCAAACATTTATCTTGGATGGTTTTTGACCCACCCACTAGGTAGTTCCTAATGTCTTTGGTCTCATATAGCCTCTTAAAAAGGCTATAATTGAAGTTTATCTTCATACTATCGATTACCAACTACTCTTTGATATCACCGAATATATGCAAGAAATACCATTTTAAGAAGAGTGCATACATTTGCTCATACAAAACCTCTTAATCATTTTGCAGACAGGTGGATATACAGATGGAGGAAGAGCAAAGTAGAAGAGTCTCCTGGATGCTCCTCCTGTCTTATCTTTTGACATTTCGTATGCTGATATTTCCTTGTCCAACGACAGAAATCCCTCATCGGCGTCATAAGGGCCACTTACGTATTTGATCTGCACAAGGAACCACAATTGAAAACAGTAAATTTGGCTGTTGGTAAGTACTAGGAATGTGAAAAAAAATTAAATCAACAAGACAAGTTCCATGCTTACCAACTGTAAAAACTTTGATACATCTTCTTCATGTGTTTCTTCACAACCTTTGCATGGTGTAAGGTATCTGCAGTCAGTAATTTGTAAAGTAAATGAAAGTGACAGCAGTAATTTATCAATAAAACTATATGAAAAAGTCCAAAGCCACCATTCTAATCAGTTAAAAATGGTGTGCTGACATAAACCTAATATTTAATTAGTTTGTTATATAAAAATATATATAAATTTATACAGAATTTTGTGATAATATTCAATAATGGAAATCATTTTTCTTTTGGGGTTTGGGTAGTTCAACCTATTTTAGCATGACTGTTTACGTATTATAACAAAAGTCAACCATGTTCTCAGTTTGATCAACTACATCCACCTACTATTTAATTAGTATGCATCAAAGCCTATTTATATGTTTATGCCTTATACATAAATCATCACATTGGTTAAATAAAGTCAAAAGATAAGCACAAAGAAGTTGAAGATGAAGCCGACGAGAAAGATTTTTGTTGTGTTGATCATGATAACTATTATAATGGTTGGAGTATTTGTGGGCAATGTAAATGCACAACAAAACAATGGCGGTGGAAGCAATGGTGGAGGAAACAGTGGTGGTGGAAACAGTGGTGGTGGAAATAGTGGTGGTGGAAACAATTGGGGTGGAAACAATTGGGGTGGAAACAATGGTGGTGAAAACAACGGTGGTGGAAACAACGGCAATGGAAACAACGGTGGTGGAAACAATGGTACTGTTGGAAACAATGGTTCTGGAGACAATGGCAGTGGAAACAACGGTGGTGGAAACAACGGAGGTGGAAACAACGGAGATGGAAACAACGGCAGTGGAAACAACGGTGGTGGAAACAACGGAGGTGGAAACAACGGAGATGGAAACAACGGCAGTGGAAACAATGGCAGTGGAAACAACAGCAGTGGAAACAATGGTGTTGGAAACAATGACGGTGGAAACAACGGTGGTGGAAACAATGGTACTGTTGGAAACAACGGAGGTGGAAACAACGAAGATGGAAACAACGGTGGTGGAAACAACGGCAGTGGAAACAACGGAGGTGGAAACAACGAAGATGGAAACAACGGTGGTGGAAACAACGGCAGTGGAAACAATGGTACTGTTGGAAACAATGGTGTTGGAAACAATGGCGGTGGAAACGACAGTGGTGGAAACAACGGCGGTGGAAACAATGGCACTGTTGGAAACAATGGTGTTGGAAACAATGGCGCTGGAAACAAAGGAGGGGGAAACAATGGTGGTGGAAACAATGGTACTGTTGGAAACAATGGTGGTGGAAACAATGCTGGTGGAAACAATGGTACTGGTGGAAACAATGGCGGTGTTGGAAACAATGGAGGTGGAAACAACGGCGGTGGATCAGAATGCCTAAATCAGCTCATGCCTTGCCTCAACTACTTGAATAATCAGGGAAACGGTCAGGATCCACCTGATAGCTGTTGTGATCCACTGAAATCAATGATAAAGTCTAGTCCAGAGTGCTTATGTAGTATGATAAGCAATCAAGGTACTACAACCGCCGAAAGAGCTGGTATCAACGTTACTAAAGCACAAGAATTGCCAGCCAGATGCGGTGAACGTGTTAACCCTATCTCGTGCATTACCACCACATCTAAGAATACTTCAGGGACAAGTGATCATTCCCAAGGCTTGAGCAATTCAAGGATCTACTTATTGTTTCCATTATTGCTAATTGCAGCTCTATTTGGTGCATGAATATTAATGTCCTTTTTTCTTGCAATTTTTTTTATTTTTATTTGTATGCTATTTATTCGTTTTTTTCTTATAGAAAGACAATGTATTGATCTCTAAGCACCTACTTTCCATACATAAGAATATATAACTTGTGCGACTTCACAACGAAAACATAATTATAAATCTATACATGTAGCGAATGACAAATTAAGGTAGAAGAATGAAAACTTACCCCTTCAGGCGGTCTCTCAAATCGTCATCTAACATTTTGCTCCTAGCATAGCCGAAAATATGCACATCATGTGATTCGATAAATCCCTGACGGTATAGATGAAAGAGTGCAGGGAAGGTCTTTTTCTTGGCAAGATCACCAGAAGCCCCCAACACAGTAATTGAAAGACAACCGGTTTCTGGTTCAAAATCACCCGAGGCAGGTTCACTCATCGTTAACACTTGGTAATTGCACTAGTCGCAATTCATATATCGCGCTTTGCTTATACTTTGTTTCTATAAACACATGAACAAACAATATAGAAATAAGTAAGAAGCATTATTAATATTTCATGAAATGTATAGCTGATAAACATATTATTAAGGAAAATGATGCCTCCTCCGACAAAAAGGAAATCCACGCTTTTCCACTCACAATCAGTTAGTTACAATTCCCCATGTGATGAAATAACAAAAGAGTTAAAAAAAAAAGAATTTAAAAACCTGCCAGACAATTACCTGTTTGTTCCAGCTGGTATTATATCCTCTATTATTAATTAACTAACTCGTCATATCATATATGGGAAACAACGGCAGAATTAGAATTTATGTTTTGTTGATAGGCCAATAAATTTTGAATTGAACTAAACTAAACCCTATATAAAAATAATGGAAATGATCGGTGTTGCACCCTCACAATCATCTCTCCCATGTCAGTAAATAAGAAATAAAATAAAATCCTGCTTGCAACACGCATCCTTTGCCCATAAAAATAATACCAGAAATATAAAGTTTTATAGATTGTAGCCACCCTTCGTTTCCGTGTGGTGCGAAATAAAAAACATGCATGCAAGCTAAACCAATAGATCCAAAAACAGTTCCTATATGGCTATATATCTAACAAACATTATTTCATAACGCACGTAAATGTTTTTACCTAATCACAATGTGATTTTGTGAAATGAAGATCATGAGAACTGGCCGGGATCAATGATATATATAGATTTGCAAAGATATATATATTATAGCGAGTTTTTGATGATCATAATGAATACGTACGTACGGAGATTGTTATATATTCACCAATTAAAGAATTTAGTTTTTGACCGGAAGTTGCAGGAGATGACGCCTATGTGTTTGTGTGGTATATATTGCTTTTTAAATTTGACATGTTGCAATCCCCCAGGCCAGGCCAGGCCAGCTGATCAATCCATCTAAAAATCATTCTATCACTTCAGAGGAACATAACACTTTAGACCCTAAAGTTTACATAGAATAAATGTTTCAGCCCTCAAGTAAGTTCCATGTCCAAACAGTCCTTTGATCTTTTAAACGGCAAAAATATATTAATATAATAATAGAGTGGCAAAGTTTAAGAATTTACTAGACTCATGCTCGCGCGATGCGACGACGATGGTGGAGCAACGACGGTGTGGTGGTGGCAACGGAAGTGTGGTGGTGGCAGGGACGGGTAGTGCTGGTGGCGCCTGGTGGTGGTGGTAGCGGCGGCGAGTAGTGTAGGTTATTGATGTAAAGATAGTTGATGTAAAATTAGTTTAGTTATTTTAGAAGTTGAGGGATAAATGATGGTGGCGGCGACGGGTGGTGCTGGCGGCGACTGGTGGTGATGACGGCGACGGCGAGTAGTGTAGCTTATTGATGTAAAGGTAATTGATGTAAAATGATGTAGTTTAGTTATTTTAGGAGTTGAGAAATAGATATTGTAAATTATTTCATTAAATGTATTTTTGGTAGACCATGTATGTTATGTGGTAAGTGTGTTGAATGTAGAAGAGTAATTTAGATAGATCAACCCTGTAATTTAAGGAGGAGAAAAGGTTAATGTTTTATATAATAGTATAGAAATATAGAGGTCGAAAGTCTTTAAGATAAATAACCAGGTGAGGTCATCTTAATACATATAATTTTTTTCAAACGTACTATGGATAAAACTACACTAAGTTTCATCCTTGATCACACATCTTGGCTAAATCAATGCATATGATAATTAGAGATAAATAATGGATTACACATTTCAAAACTATAGGCTAAAGGAACTTTTAAAAATAAAATCTTGTCTTTCATCTATTGATTTCACAAATAACATGAAATAAGGTAAATCATGATTTTTAACTTTAGCTTCTATGTTACATGACTAGACCTCACACCAATTTATGTTTTACACTATGTTCTTTTCTTTTTGGTTGAGCCCAATTCAAACGACTATGTAATATTTTAATTGATTAACTTATATGAGATGTAATCAGGAAGAAACATGGTTTTGTGTGAAAACCAAGGGACTCATATGAGCCCTTGGATCAACTTAGATGAAAGGTGGAGATCAAGTCTAAAAATAACACTGGAGGGGTATTTTGGACATTTTACAACTGAATATATATTCCTTTGAAACACACGACCTCAGCCATAAGACACACACTAACACACACACACAAAAACACACACAGAAACACACACTCCGTCCATACCAATCGGAAAAACGATTCCATAATCACGCTCCGTCGCATAACAAATCGGAAAAACGTTTCCATAATCACAATCAGTCGCACGACAATCGGATAAACGATTTGATAATCACAATCCGTAGCATAACAATCCGTCGCATAGCAATTTTGAAACCTAATCGGAAAAACAATCTCGCCGGAAGTTGTCGCAATCAATCCCACCGGTTCTAAATTCACTTACATTATAATAGTAATCGTCTCCGTCGTTAATTACTCCGGCGTGTATTTTATATCAGCCGTCAACCATCATATTCATCGTTTAATCAATGGATGTAGAAGACGAAATTAGTGATGAAGAAATCAACCAACAAGAAGAGCCTACTG
>JAOEHQ010048282.1:0-10295 GCA_025447715.1 Asclepias incarnata | reverse complement strand
TGTAATTTCTCGACTTTAGGTCCTGAAAGTGCAAAACGGGCCAAGTTCAGGGACGAAAAATGTAATTTACCCTAATATATATAATACCCCAGGCAAATCCCATATCGCTCGTGGACTGGAGTGATCCTTGGGTTTATAAGTAAGAAATCTCCCTACAAGACACAATGTGTTTTGGGGCCACAACGTACCAGATCCGATGAGAACTTTTTATAACATCACTGAAAGCTTGACGTTTTGGGGCCACAACATTCTCGTGGGTGACCTCCTAAAGTCTTCATGTTGTTACACCCATTTTTTTCAAGATATATTTTTATAACATCACTGAAAGCTTGACGTGCCTCAAACAAAAGACTTAGAACACTCGATAACGTTTAAAACACTTGAACAAAGTAAAACAATAAAAATAACTATCAATGCGGCACATTAAATATTAGAGGTCAGGCACTCCCAACCTAAGAAATCCAAACAAGCCTAATGTAGGGAGTATCCCACAAACACAAGGAAGGTGCACAAAATGCAAGATTTTAAGTGAAATAAGTGCCACAAATGGGACTATTGCGGGTCCTTCTTAGGGTGTTGCAAGGGGTGAAAACATTGTCATTGGATCACAAAGCTCCATAACAAGAGGTGGTGATGCTTTAGGTGTGACAAGCACAGGTTATCAGAAGGTTAAAATACAAGGTATTTAGTTTAAAATTCAACTTAATAATAACTGGTCTTCCTTACTTATCCAAATGAAAGAAATACATAATTATAGGTCCTAAAAGATTTCCAAGTTTGAGGGGTGTTGGGTTACGTGTTGATCGAATGACTAATAAAACATTTATAAGTGGTACAGATTCAATCCCAGTACTAGTTTTGCCTCGTGATGTTCCATTACCAGGTGCAAGTGCAGAGGCTACAAAAAAGAAGGTAATAGAGGATGCAAAGAAGAAGGCAACAGAAGTTGTAAAAAAGAAGCTAACAGAGGCTGCAAAGAAGAAAGGTAACAAAGGTTTCAAAGAAGGATGCTAGTGCAAGTTTGAAAGTTGCAACTAACCTAACTAGTTATGAAGAAGGGTGCTAGTGTAACTCAAGAGCAAGGAAAATGTTTGATTATTGCAAGTAAAAGTGCAACCCAACTATTCATGAGGATGGATGCTAGTGCACCTCAAAAGCATGCCAAATGTTTGAAAGATGCAAGTAAAAGTGCAACCCAACTAGTCAAGATGAAGGCTGCATGCAAGAAGTGAAATGCATGGCAAAACTTTGAAGCATGCAAGTGCAAGTCAAGCATCACAAAGATCATTATCAGTCAGACTCATACCACCCAGTTAATGGATTTTAAAGAAGAAGTTAACCAAGCAACATGATGGACCAAGAAGCACATTTGAAAGTGCACTGGTACTTGCATAATTCCACTTGTGTACTTTAACTACATGTTTTTGATGTCCCATTACTTTGTATAATCTAAGAACACTAAGGTCACTTAAACTGATCCAATATGTGGGATGAATGGTTGTATAATGGTGTTAATACCATTCAGTAATGTAACCCCAAAATAGCTACTTATATGCCTATTGTTTGTTGGAATGAAATGGATTTTATTTTAGCCAAAATATTTGTATTTCTGGTGGTTGTAAATGTAACAAGGTAATAAAATAAGTTATATCATAACTAACAAATATAATCATTTATGGTAACTCTAAATATTTTCCAATCATTTCATTGATACAAGTTTACAGAGTTACAACATCAATCACAATACATATAAACATTACAACTAGTAATAACCAATAGAAAATTCATTCATAGAATATCAAGTTTGACTTTTTAAAAGTCAACTCTACTGCCAGTTTCATCACCTCTATTCTTGATTCTCTAACCTCTTCAAACATGTCAATATTGCATTTCACTTTCATGGTTTCCAGATTGTTATGAAACTCATAAACCAAGTCTTTGTAGTAATCACTTGGAAGTTCATCATCTATATATAAATCTGTTAACTCTACACTTCTTTCTCGAATCCTAATATCAAATAAACAATAAATTAGAAATTCACTAATCACAGTTGTTTTTATTATATTATAATTTTTGAACATATATTTACACAAATTCACATATATTAACTTACTAAAATCAGACAAGATATAAACCTCCTTCCTGGGTTATTGCTTGTCCAATAAGTATGAGAATAGATTTTATAACCATAATCACAAAACCTAGAATGATTCAAACGATTGTTGTCTTTGGATCTAGATGAATAAGATAAAGATATCGAAAGAAAAGATAGGTTGGTGATGATGAATGTGAGTTTTAGGATTTATTTGTATTTATAAAGAAGATGGAAGATACACATGGCTGCCTACGTGGCATCCTATATGTCAATACTGCTCACACATAAGCAACAAAATCGGGTTGTTTTTATTAGTAACCAGGTTAGACGAAATTGAAAGGTTTGTACTCACGTTAGAGCTTTTTAAAAGGATGTTTAGCAAGGGCTTTTTTGGGGATTTTTGAAGGCTGGGGCTTGGGGCTTTTAAAAAGAAGCTTCGGGAAACAAAGAAGCCATGTTTGGATAAAGAAGCTTAGGGATTTTATTTTTCTTAAAAAAATAATCCAAGGGGATTATAAACCAAAGTTGCTTGAGAAAGTTAAAAAAAAGCCCCATACCCTAACTTATAAAATTACCCATTTGCCCCCACACCAAAAAGTTTTGATCAGTCAATTGAGTTTATACGAATTGTGTAGTTCTCACATTTGTTTTTATTAGCTCATCCTATAAGAAAAGTTAGTGTTCCTTCTTTTCCATCTTTAGTTCCCAACAAAAGACCATAATTAATGCCATGTCCGTCAATTAGGAAAGTGTACTAGCAATTGGAGGTGAGGGTTTTTTCATATGAAATACCACTAAAGACTTAGTTTATGTATTCTATATTATTATATTTATAGGTTGATCACAATTGTAAGTAGTCGATAAGACAATGTAGTTTTTTATTTCAGTGCCTTTTCTTTTACTGGATATTAGGCCTCTGCCAACGGTCATCGTGGGAGCCCTCGTCGTGAGACAACGTCGTTGGCACACCCTCGTCATGCAGGCTCGTCGTGGATGGTCGTCGTGGACGGTCGTCGTGAAGACGACGATAGAAGACGCGAGGTGTGGGGCCCAAGGAGCGTGCAACGGTCTGAAAAAATTTAACTGTTTCAAAAAATATTTAACAACTGCTACAATGCCGTTTCAAAGTTTTTTTAACTATTATTTTTAACTTTTTTCCTTTGTATATACAAATTATTTTCATTAAACCAAAACCACAACCATATTATACACATACTATCAACAATAACTATCAAAACCATAATACTACCATGTCAAACCGAAACAACCAAAATAACCAATCTCAATCTCCGGATGCCCATATGTTTCAAAGCTTACTCGACATGCGGTCACCAACATTCTCTTCATCCAATCTGCAAGGTCAAACGAGCAACTATTCACGATCAACCAATATGGGGCCGCCACCAACTCTTGTAAATCCATTTTCACAACCGTTTTATAATTAAATCAATTTTCTACCATATCCGCCACATTTCAACAATCCACAACATTGAACACAATATCAACAAAAATGGTATCAACGCAGGGGACTAGCATCGCCTGGGCCGATGACGAAGAAGAATAAGTTTTGCTGACCCACGACCAAAAAAAGGGCAAGGCGCCGGCTGTGAAAAAGAAGTGGACTGACAACGAAGCGTTACTGTTGTCGAAAAGTTGGATCTCGGTTTCTAAAAATTCCGTCACCGGAAAAAGTCAATCGGACACATCTTTTTGGGGTTCTATTGTTGCTTTATTCAACGCGGAAATAGTTGACGGACACCGTAGCAAAAGTTAGCCAGAGAGGACTGGGCTATGGACGCGTTATTCCGAGATGACCCCATTAGGAAAGGAACGGGTCGCAACATTAGCCGAAGAACTGGAAGTTCATCGGATGCAACTTCCGGCCGATATTCGAGGGACAAAACGCATCAGAAACTAGACAGAATTGTCAAGATGCAAGAAGATACGTTGAACAAATTCAAAGCGTGTCGAGGAAAAAGGAAGTTTTGGAAGCGTTCAGGTTCTTTCAGAAGTCGGTTCCCGATGGTTTGCCAAAAAATAAATAAAAGCCCTTATCGCATATCAAAATTCTTTAATAGAGGAGTTTGGGCATCTGTTTTATGGCGGTGGCGGCGACGACGATACCGACGACGAGTTTTTTTTAATTATTTTTAATTAGTAATGTAATGTTTTATTTTAATTAATGTAATGTTTTATTTAATTAATGTAATATTTTTATTTTATTAATAAAAACTTTTTATTTGATTTTGTGTTTAAATAATTGGAAATAATAAACTATTTGAGGAAGAAAAGAGAGAAATGTCATTGTTGGTAGTAGAGTGTCATGGGAAATTCTTGGGGATCGAAGAAGAGGTGATATGACGCTGATGTGGTAGTGAAGAAGAGTAGAGAGATTAGTCATTGTTGAGAGAGGCCTTATGTCCATTAATTGACTATAATTTTTTTTTAGTGAAAGGTTACAATGGGAGTTTATGGTTTTGGGAGTGGAAAAGTGGCCATAGTTTCCAACAATCTCAAACTATTGTTCAACCTGGTATGTGCCTTTTAATCTTTCTAAGTAGCAACCATTATTCATTTACATTTGACAATTTCAATTCGACCCATTTATTAATATGGAATGCACGTAGTTGATAAATTATTATGAGCATATTATACAGTATTTTTTTAAAAAACTTATGTAATGTTACATATTACCAAGAAATTTGTCTCTTTTTGTAAATGATACCTTTATCAGTTTTGTTTATTTTCTATTCTTTTTCTAACAAAACTAATACAACTTACAGCTTGTTACCCAAATAATTTTATACAAACCCAACCTCCAGCTTCGTCCATCCCCCAACCCCTAGTTCCAGCCCCAGACCCTACATTTAGCTACTTTTGTCAAAAATAATTTAATTAAATATACATGATAAGGATTCGTGACAAGTTGAATACATTTATAAGCCATAAACCCAAAATAAAAACATCAAAATATTCGAAGTTTTTTTTTTGTGCAAACTTATATTTTAGACGCACATATATACATTTTTTTTAATTTTAAAAGATTGAAAAATCTTATGTGCATTCAAATCAAAATATATTTTTCAAGTAAATACAAATACAATTATAAATAAAGATTGTGAGCATCCATATTACGTTCAATTTCTATTTAGTTTGTGTAAATTAAAATTAATAAATTGTAAATTTTTGTTAGATAAAAAAAGTTGAATTTTAGGTAATTTGAGCTTAAATAATAATAATAATAACAACAACAACAACAACAACAACAACAACAACAACTAGAACCCGTGCCCGTATAATGTATAGTATGTGTTAGATCAGTTTGTAATTTTTCGGTGGAGATAGTTGGCTAGTGGGATCTGATGATTGGCTTCCTGACCGCGGTCTTTATGTGGTGGTTGGTATTGATGATTATAGAAAGGGGTGATAATTAATGATATAAATTAATCTATATTAATTAGTTTTCATTTTCTTTGGTCAAATATTGATTTTTTATTAAGGGATAATGCATACAAAGGCCACCATTTTATCAAGTTTTTTTTTTAGGTCATCCATCTATCAAAAATGTCTTATAGGCCATCAAAGTTTCTGTTTTGTTTCATTTTTACCAATTTTAATTGAAATTACATCAAAATTTTGGCAAATTGTAAAAGTTTCTCTACTTCTAAAAGTTTAAAAATGTTAATTACAGTTGCCTAAGACACGAGAAAAACCCTCAGACAGCAGAGGCCGAGCCATCGGTTTTTCACTCTGTGCTGTTTTTGATGCATTCCCATATAAGTCTCAAGGACGAACGAAACAACTACACGACAAGAAGAGGATTGGAAAGCCACTCAACCCACGACAAATGCCTCTTTTTACAACGACTAGCAAACCACGCATAAGAATGAGTATAAATTAAATCAACAAGATACTCTTTTTGCTTCACCCCATTCCTAAATATCTTATCATTACGAAACCTCCGTATGCACCACCAACCACAATACACAACCAATTCAACAATTTGCTTTTTCTCTAAAGTCAGATGCAAATTATCTATAGCCTCCATCATCCCATTAGGCCCAATAGGGGGAATGTGGACCTGTAGCCATTTAAAAACCGTCCCCCATAATCGACTAGCAACATTATAGAATCCAAAAATATGATCACAACTCTCAACCGAGACATCACACAAAGGACACAACAACGAAGTAATGTCCAAACCTTTGTTAATCAAATTACCACGGGTCAGAAGCCTATATAAAAGAACACGCCACGCATGGATATTAACTTTTCTCGGATCTAATTTGTTCCACCTTGTAGGTAGGAGGTGAACCGGAAGCAACTTATTATCAATTAGCATACGAACTCCTTTAACTGAAAACTCATTTAAATTCGATGTAGCAAAAATCCACCTGTCCGGCTCATCTTTAAGGCTGTGCGGATCTAAAACCAAGCCAAGATTGCGAAATTCACATTCCTCCGCCCCACCCCTAATACCACGTCTCCAATCCCCGACCACCGTCTTGTCACGCCACCTATCATTAACACGAGCACATTTATTCAATTCAAGATTGAACAAACGAGGAAATTTTCCAGCCAATGGTCCCCCACCAGTCCAATTATCATGCCAAAACAAAGAGTTTCTACCATTACCCAATTTAATAGTAAAAGAGTCATGAGGCACAATACCACCCGAATCCAAATACAAGGTTGTCTTCAAAACAGTATGCCATATACCATTTTTAGTAAATCCAGGACGGTTCCAATCAGAAAGCGAAGTCGGATTATATATGTTGTTGATAACCGAAACCCACAAGGCCGAACAATTGGAAAGATATCTCCACTTCCATTTCAAAAGCATTGCACAATTTAACGCTTCCAAAGAACCAAACCCAAGGCCCCCATGCGCCTTACTAGCCAAAACACGATCCCAATTAATCCAATGCATTCTAGCATGATCTTCTGTTCCACCCCAAAAAAATTTGGCCCTCAACATTTCAAGATCTTTCCGCACCTTAACCGGCATCCGAAACAAAGACATAAAGTAGTTACCAACCGCCCCAAGCACAGAAGTAACCAAAACAGACCGCCCACCAATCGATAATAAATTAGCCTTCCATTTAGAAAGTTTATTTTAAATTTCTTGATGATTGGCTGCCACGCTTCAATCCGTTTCATATTAGCACCAATAGGAACTCCCAAATAATTAAAAGGAAAAGATCCCCGACCACAACCCATAATTCTAGCAAAATTATCAATCTCCACCCCATTCACCCCAACCCCATAAAGCCGAGATTTGGTCAGATTAATACGAAGCCCCGAAGCAAAATAGAAACAATCAAACGCCGATCGAATATTAATTAAATTTTCTTCTGACCACTCTGCCAAAAACAAGACATCATCAGCATAAATAAGGTGAGAAAGGAACAAAGAGCCAACCTTCAGAAGATAATCCCAATTGAGCGAATCATAAGCCCATGAAGCCCATAACCGCCAGAAGATAATCCCAATTGAGCGAATCATAAGCCTTAGCAATGTCAAGTTTCAGGAGAAGCGCTTTCTTTTTCTTTCTTTTATAGAAATCAACAACTTCATTAAGAATCATGGGACCATCAAGGATATTCCTACCTTTTATAAAAGCCGACTGTGTTGAGCTAACCACAGAGTCAAGAACACTCCCAAGCCGTTTCGCAAGAATTTTAGCAATAACTTTATATTGGAGACCAATAAGGCTAATAGGACGATAATCATCAATAACCACAGGATTAGGAACTTTAGGAATAAGAGTGATAAACGAAGAATTACATCCAGGAGGGATATACCCAGTCTCAAAAAACCGGTCCACAAAAGCTTTAATATCCATCTTGAGCAAATCCCAGTGATCTTTGACAAAACCAAAAGTAAATGGGTTCCGTTTGGGGTTGTTAGGGGGCTTAGTGGGGTTTTACCTTTGGCACCATGGTAACGGGTTCCGTTTTAGACGACTGACTATCCGCTGTCGAGTTAGGACCTCACCATTTCACATTTCCAACGTCCTAATATATTGAGTAAATTACTTTTTTCATCCCTCAAGTTTTCATGTTTTTTGTAATTAATTTACCGTAGGGATGTAATGTGAAAAACGTGACAACTTGAGGGACGAAAAAAGTAATTTACTTAATATATTAGGACGTTGGAAAGGTGAAATGGTGAGGTCCTAACTCGACAGCGGATAGTCAGTTGTCTAAACCGAAACCCGTTACCACGGTGCCAAAGGTAAAACCCCACTAAGCCTCCTAACAACTGAGGATTAATAGAAAATGAATTTGCACCTAGCAAGATTCAAACCTCCACCTCATGGGTAAAACCTGAGTGTCTCACCGTTTGAACCATGGATTATTGACTACCGCTTCCGTAAATAATGGCCAATTATCTAGAAACAATATTTTATTCCCTACCTTAGGGATGTAATGTGAAAAACATGACAACTTGAGGGACAAAAAAAGTAATTTACTTAATATATTAGGACGTTGGAAATGTGAAATGATCATCCTACCCTCACACTTCTCTTGCTAATGGCCAAAAACTCACGCCGTGTGAGGCGTGGACCTCGATTGCAAAATTTTGCCAACTTTAGGGGTAAAATTGATATTTTTTTACCTTGGGGATTGAAACTAAAATACTATTGGTTCATAAATTGTTTTTTTTTCCTCGATGAACACATCATTTTGATTTGTAAAGTGAAATTACGTTATTGTCATGGATATCGAAGATTATATGTCACGACTAGTTTTAATACCCGTACAATGTACGGATTGTTTATATACATTTAGTATTATTACTTTTTCAATATGAAAAATAGAAATTTCAAAAGCTAAACAGGGTAGGAAACGAGATTTCAATGTTTGTCCAATTGATGAATGGTGTCATTCCAACTAACACTAATGCACGATCATCTGTTGAACAATCTCGCATACGCCTTCAAAGAGGTAGAAACTGCGTGATCGAGATCATAATTCTTGTGGACATCATACGGAGCACGTTTGTAAACAATATAATAACTGGATTTTATTACGAAATTTTGTTTAAGTATTTCTTTTTTTTTGGAAGTTATTGTATTTTTTTTCGTACTGAAATTTTATTTTATTTTAATTTTAGTTATTGTAATTTTTAATATTTAATGAAGTTTATATTTATATATTAAATGTATTAATTTTTAATATAAAAATATAAAAGTAACACGACGGTTCCGGTTTTTTGGGTTATTATTTCAAATGTGATGTGATTATTGACTGGTGCTGATGTGGCATTTATGTGACAAAAGGTGGTGGTGGTGTTATCACTACTAACACTCTTATCTCCAATGTTTTAAAAACCGGTTTGAACCGGTCGGTTTAACCGGTTTCAACCGGGTTTCGGCCGTTCGCCTGGTTTAATTGTACCCGGTTTTTAATAGGACTGCTCGATGAAAAAACCGGCTGGTTATGGCGGTTGAACCGGGTTCCCCAAACCGGTGGTTCATTGATATTATTAAAAAAAAACCTGGATTTATAATAAAAACACTTACACTGTATTCTTTAGTTTTTGTTAATGAAGAAAGGAAAGAAATGAGAAGGGAAACTTTATAAAATGCATTCTTAAGATTTTTTAAAAGGTGGAAAGGAGAGGAGAAGGATGAGAAGTTATAGTGTAAATTGTTTCAACATCTTTCCACTCAAACTTGGGTTGATTTGTTCCCCTTCCCTTTCCTGTCCTTTCTTCATTAATGATGTGTCTCAATATTTACATATTTCCCACATCTTATTTGGACGTCTCGTGCGTATTTTATAGTCATTTATACTCGTTTTGTGGTGCTTTATGGTATTTGCTAGTGGTTTCAGGTCTATAGCAGGTACATCACTCGGAAACAGTAGAAATTGACTCAGGAATGGTCCAAATGCACTAACGGATGAAGCACAACGAGGAACAAAGTCGAAATCCCAGAACCAGCATGACTCGCGACGCAATGTCACTCATCCCGCGGCGCAAACATGTGTTTCAAGCAGCTCGCGGCGTGAGAGGAAGTAGGTTGCGGCGCGACTAAATGTTCTGACCCGGACAAGCCCAAAGCCAAGCCAAACTCGCGACGCGAGTAGAAGGGATCGCGACGCGATGGTTTCCTGACAAGACAGCTTTTTCTCTCTCCTGGGTATAAATACCATCCACTACTTTGCCCTAACCCTAACTTTGGACACCCACT
>JAOEHQ010048280.1:0-10298 GCA_025447715.1 Asclepias incarnata | reverse complement strand
ATTTGAATTTTAAGTTTTTGTTAATATGTTAGTATTAATTTAGAAAAAGTAATTAATATTGGATTTTCAAATAAAAAATAGTTTAAAGAAACACTTATTTCGTAATATTCATGATTATCTCTAATCTCTAGGGTTGCAAAACTCGGCCGAGTTCTCGGAATCGGAATCGGCGGTTCAAGGAGTCATTAAATTACCAAAATGTTTATCAATCTAGCATTGCTCATTTAGTTTTTCCACGACATCTAAATTTAGTTTTCTCATTGTATCTATATCCATATTTAACTATATTTAAAACATTTGAACTTTTATTTTAAAAAATTCAAAATCGTACTAAATTGACAATTTTGCTCTTATAAACATATATACTAATTAAATAAAAAAAATCTTATATTAACTAGCATGGTACCCGCGCAATGCGGCGGCGGTAACGGCAACGACAGTGTGGTGGTGACGGCGAGTAGTGTAGGTTATTGATGTAAATGTAATTGATGTAAAATGGAGTAGTGTAGTTATTTTAAGAATTGAGGGATATATGTTGTAAATTATTTCATTAAGAGTATTTTAGGTATATTAAGTGGAGATGTTTAAATCAGTGAAAAAAGTAAGGTGTAATTTAGAAAAAGGAGGGGGTATTTGTGTCATATCGCATATAGAAAATTTCAATAATTCAAAAAACATAAAAAAGGCTATAATTTTTATAAGGTAGTAAGTAAATAGTAAATTACATGTTTAACCAAATAAAATAAAAAAACTGATTAATATAAATTACTTCATATCATAATTTATCATCTTTTTAAAATTACAATCATCCATCATCGTAATCGTAATCATACAAATATGATGATCGACGAAGCCGCAATCATCTCCCTAGTCACGCGTCATACGAGCACGAGTCATGAATGCAAGGCAGGTGAGTCGTAATATCATGTACGTAAAAGGCAAGGAACGGGACGTCTTGTACATGACAAAAATAGTAGTAGTAACGTAAAACGCATTCACAGTGACGTTGCATAATAGCAAATCCCTTAGATTAAAATGAACGGCTGAGATCGGAATAAACACCTTCCGCCATTCCAGACGATCCAATCCTCAATTCCTCATTCACACACAATGACACAAACCAATCAATAAAATTCCAAATAATTATCCCAATAATTATTCATTTATAGTATTATTATTTATTTATTTATTATCTATTTTTCAATTAATTAATTCTTTTTATATCTAAAACCATCTGACTGGAAGAAAAATCAAACTCCGTAGATCACTCAGGTATTAAAATCTCATTTCAATTATGTATTATTATTTGTAGTTATAATAATGAAGAATTAGGGTTTGTGAAAATTGATTAATGTATAGTTTTTGATTTTATTTATAAATAAATGGAATGGAAATAGGGAAATGGTGATGTGGTGGTGGTGGTGTTTGAGTTAGGAGATGGAAAAGAAAAGAGTGGATGAGAGTGTGCAACCGCCAGCCCCAGTTAAAGTAGATAGATTCGGTTTCGTTAAACCCGAACATAATCACTCTCCTGACCGATTAGCCAAAAGCAAGCCGGCTTTCGAGTATCAGAGGTAATGCTGTTTTTTGTTTCATTTAGCTACTGTTTGTTAAGGAGGAGATCAAATTAGGTTTAAGATATTGTATAAGTGTACCGAAATGTATCCAACTTGTCAGTTGTCACGTTTTGATATTGTATGTATCCGGTTACCTCTTGGCAGAGTAACTGGTTTTTGTTACTGTCATATAAGTTGCTACACGTCAAATGACGTTTCAGATTATTAGTGTATAAGTTATATGAGGTCATATACATACAATAACAATGAATTGAAAGCTTTGATACACAAAATAGACTGTTTTGAAGTTGAATACATTTAATGGAAAAATGTGACAAGTTGGTTATGTTTTGATGCATTTTAACCTTGTGCATACTTACTTGTATGAAGTATAAATTACATTACTACATTTCATTTGGAACTTAGAGATGCAATTCGAGTCAGCTATCAAACTCATAACTTATTGAATTCATAATTTGCATATAACTTGTGAGTTTTTCAACTACAAAACTTTGGTAGTAGTGGTGATTTTGTGTGTTATGTGGTTTATTGTTCGATTGAATCAATGAGACGATGAATAGGGAAGAGAGAAAGCTTAGGAAATGGAGAAAAATGATTGGTGTTGGAGGTAGTGATTGGAAGCATTATGTGAGAAGGAAACCACATGTTGTTAAACGTCGTATACGAAAAGGAATACCTGATTGTTTGAGGGGTCTTGTTTGGCAATTGATTTCTGGAAGTCGGGATCTTTTGTTGATGAACCCCGGTGTTTATGAGGTATTCCTGATATATCTTTATTTTAGTTTAACGTTTGGTTTACCATCAAACAACTACTTTGAGTTAGTCTAACGCTTTCGCCGTTAATTGATTACTTTTGTTGCAGCAACTAGTGATATATGAGACATCAGCTTCTGAGCTAGATATAATACGGGATATATCTCGTACTTTTCCTTCTCATGTGTTCTACCAGCAGAGACATGGACCTGGTCAAAGATCGCTTTACAATGTTTTGAAGGCCTACTCTGTATATGACAGGGACGTTGGATATGTACAGGTACATCCATTACTATCAATATTTAGCAATTTATGAGAAGACACATGTATCAAAACTGGTTTCAAATGCAGGGTATGGGATTTTTAGCCGGTCTCTTGCTGCTTTACATGAGTGAAGAGGATGCATTTTGGCTGTTGGTGGCATTATTAAAAGGAGCTGTCCATGCTCCAATGGAAGGATTATATTTGGTAACTTCTACTATACCTAAAAGTCTAAAACACTTCATTTTATTCTTCATTCCTTCAACTTTTTGTCTATTTTTAATTTTTTTCTATTTCTTTTGAATGTTGAGTTCTTGGTGTTGGGTGCAGGAGGGATTGCCTCTTGTTCAACAATATTTGTTTCAGTTTGATCTTTTGATGAGGGAGTATCTGCCAAAGTTAGGCGAACACTTTACACAAGAAATGATAAACCCAAGCATGTATGGAAGCCAGTGGTTTATTACTGTTTTCTCGTATTCTTTCCCTTTCCATCTGGCTCTTCGTATTTGGGATGTTTTTCTCTATGAGGTTAGTGGCGTGTATGAAGTATGAAGCTCTTGCTGAACTCATATAAAGATATAGATTGGATTGGAAAAAGAGAAAAGAAGTTTGCTTATTGATAACTTGGTTTTGTATGCTATGCTCAGGGTGTCAAGATTGTTTTTAAAGTTGGTTTGGCTCTGTTGAAATATTGCCATGATGAATTGGTTAGTGACTCCCAAGCCTTTGCATTAGACTCTGTTGTAAAGTAGATTATATATCAGTATATCACTCACTTATGTTGTATGTAGGTAAGCTTACCATTTGAGAAACTTATTCATGCTCTTCGTAACTTTCCCGATGATGCAATGAATCCAGATAAATTGCTTCCACTGGCCTACTCATTTAAGGTACCACTCTCTAATTGCTGCATGAACTGTGAACAAACACAAAAAAACCTGCTTGTCTTTAGTGTTTTAATTTTTGAAAAGCTTACGGATGAAGGAGATAATGTAGAGAGATATAATTGTTGGGGGGTGCACAGTGTCGAAACTAACATCCTTTTAGTTGATGTTTTGATCCAATCGAAAATTGTAACATTTTTACCCATAGTCGGTGTCAACAGTATGAAGCCGGTACCAAAAGTTTGATAATAAATGTACGAATACCATACCGTATGTCACCTGATTCAAACTTTGGGCTAGTGATTATAGCCCAAGTTTTTACCAAAACAACATTTTGCAACTAAAGTTAAGAAGAAAATTACCGGTCTCAACCAGCACGGTACCAGATATACCGAATAGCGATTTTTATGTATAGTTGGTATGGTGTATAAGTGTTGCACACTTCTACTCCCCATAGCATATTGTTAATGGATTCTAACCCACAAGGTTGCCTTATTCCATAGCTGTTGTTAGCATACTTTTGGGATGAGTTCTCAAGCATCTGCATTGCCTCATATAACAATACTTCCACCAACTTGTCTAAAACATTTGGTGCCATTGTTAGAACTATTCAAGTATATGCATTAGAGTCATCATGACAATGATTTGAGGTGCATTCAGTGCTCATGGTTTGCATTATGAAAAATCATGGACAGGGAGCTTCCTTTTCTTAAAGTGTACTTTCGACAGTTGAGTCATACTTTAAGCATCTTCACAAAGCTATTTTTTCAAGTGAAATGCTGGACTATACTTGGGATGGAGGGGGTATAACTTATAATAGGGGTGTCCACATTACCCATACCCAACTAACTTGACCCTACCCGAATGGGTTTGGGTTATTTAGGTCACCTTATTCGGCTTTTGGGTGGGTTTGGTACCTGAACCCAAATTTTTATATACTTTGGTATCTGGGATGAATAAGTAAAGAATCGGGATGACCCATATTATATTTTAATTGAATTATATGAACAAATGTGTTTTGTGAGATTTGAAATCTTTAATTGTTTAATAAAGTCACATTAGTTCGAACTTTTGTTTCTTCTTTTCCTTTAAATATTTACATTGATTTTTTCCACTGCTTCTAATTTGGAATTTTTGTTACTATGAAGTTATGTTTTTTTTTTTCTTTTTTTTTTGATAAAATGCAAGTTCCAAGTTATGATATTTTTCTTCAATAGGTACATGAGCACATCATCTTGCATTCATGCATACATATGCTACTTTTATAGTATTTTTGCAATTTTGTGTGTTAAATGAACAAAGTGAAGAACCCAATTTATTTGGGTTGATTTTGGATACAGGATACCCGACCCAACCCAAATAACCCAAACCCAAATAATCCAAATTCTTATTTGGTTTGGGTTACAGGTTAGTTTATATTCTTGAAAACCCAAATAACCCGAAAAACCCGACCGATTAACTGCCCTAACTTACAAGGCATGTCTAAAATAAGGCTATATATATTAAAGAAAAGAGTGATGATAAGCATTCACTGCCTGTATACTTACACAGTACAACTGTATATATAAAAAAAGATTTGAGCAACTCTTAAGTTGTGCAATTTGATTTGTCATCTATAATTTTCTGCTGCTTCTGTTCACAAAGTGTTCATTTCTTAAGGTATCAAGGCGTTTGGAGGAACTTAAGCAGGAGTACGAGAAGAAAAATGGAAAGCTAGCTGTATCCAAGGCAAAGCAAAAACAACTGCAGCCTGCTTGAGTGGGAAAAGCAAGCATCCTAACTTTGTAAATACATGAAGAATTCGATTCTTTATGATGTTCTTGAGAATCATCATTCACACAAGTTTTCGTAACCGGGGATCAGAATATTTTGTCTTGGATATCATTATATATTGAGTGTTTTTGTTGGCAAAGCTTTTTGATTTAGGGGACTTTGAATGTTTGTTAGTGAAGCTTAAGAAATTGTAGATGACAATTGCTCATGTGCATAATTAAAGTTTCAGATGGGCAGATATAGTATCAAATCATTTACTTACAGTACTGCATTGTATGCAAATTATTCTGGAACATTAAGGCCATGCGTTATACTCTCCAAGCGGGTGACTTGAGCTTGGCTGAACTGTTGTTGGGTTGTGGTAGTGTTCTCTGCGGGGCTCAGGCTGCCACATTAGTCGAGGCCGCAACCTTGCCGTCTCTAGGTATATTCATTGGTCATCAAATTTGTGTGTTATACAAAGGCTCACTTCTTAAATAATTTGATTGTTATAAAGTTCAGCCAATTTTTCCTCCGGAATTTTTTTTTAAAATTTACTTTTTCAAATATAAAAGTGTGTCTAGTTGGTGATAAGAGGTCATAATCTGGCACCAACCTTTGAACATGAAAGAATAGCATTATTTATTCTAAAATTAGAAACCAAATTAAATTGCCAAACAAAAGTAAGCAAACAAGGCTAAGGTCATTTTCTCTCACCCACACCCACACCCACACGGCCACACATATATACATTCTGAAAATTTTGTAACATATTTTTTTTAGTATTATATATTTTAAAAGTTTGATAATCATAGTGCTTAAAATTATGTTTAACTCACGATACAATATTACACATAACAGCTGGAAATTTTTTTCAAAGTTTATTTTTTGTTAGCAGTTTTTAAGAAAAAGCTCCTACCTAATAAAAAGCTTCGTTTGGTTAAAAGAGCTTCAAGCTTTTGGATTTAAAGAAAAAACTCTATTTTTAAACGCTACCTGTACCAACGTTTTGGAAAAGCTGCAAGCTTTTACATAGAAAATTACATAAATGACCGATCGATGTGGCCTTACATTAATGGTTTACTGTAGATTTCTGACTCTGGCAAGTTGGCAGCGAAGCATGTCTTTTGTGTCCTGACATATATTTTTTTTTACATAATGCTTGTGGTATTGTATTTGAGTTGCACACTAGCACTTTAGCAGTAGCATATATATATTTTTCATATAAAGCATTAATATCTAAGTAGGAAATTACATGCTTTTTTTATATTTCATATACATGGATAAGAAACAAATTAAATATTTTTTTATATAGATTTAACTAAAAAAATTATATATATATATTATATTTAATATTAAGTATTTTTTTATTTATGTCCATTCTGGTCATTTTACATATCTTATTAAAAGCTCCAGCTACTCCACCAAACACTTAAATATATCCAAAAAGCTACAGCTACAAGCTTTCAGCTATCAGCTTTCAGCTACAGCTACAACTAACAGCTACCAGTTACCAGCTAGTTTTGCCAAACATACCCTATATATAAGAGCCTTATAAGTTCATTTTTAAAGAAGTAAGAACCTTTGGATGAATTCCAACTTTGATTTAGCATCATTAGATCATATTAATGATGTCATCTTTGACTTAATTGGTTAAAGACAATATTAATGCTCACACTTTAAATGATTCGTCAAAATATAGCATTCTTAATACATACTTTTAATAACATCATAACTTTACAAAAACTTTACACAACGCATCAATGCACCTTTAATGACTAATATGTAATTTAATACAAAAACTTCGAGCCAAGTACCTTTAATAACTAATATGTAATTTGATATTTGATATATAACTAGATGGATGATTGCGCAATGCGGCGGCGAAAGTGATAACGGCGGTGTGGTGGTGGTGACGACCGGTGATGAGTAGTGTAGCTAGGTTATTGATGTAAAAGGTAATTGATGTAAAAAGGAGGCAGTGTAGTTATTTTAGGAGTTGAAGGATACATATTGTAAAATATTTCATTAAGGATATTTTTGGTATATCAATAAGAGGATGAAAATAGACAATAGAAAGACAAGGGTTAATATGTTAGTATTAATAAAATATTTCATTAAGGATTTTTAACTATTAGATAAAAAAGATGATGACATCATCTAATAATTAGTCAATAACACTTTTAATTTTCTCACTTTTAATTTTTTAATTACAAACCTTTAATTTAAGTTTGTTTATTATTTGAATTTTAAGTTTTTGTTAATATGTTAGTATTAATTTAGAAAAAGTAATTAATATTGGATTTTCAAATAAAAATTAGTTTAAAGAAACACTTATTTCGTAATATTCATGATTATCTCTAATCTCTAATAAAAGAGAACCCTTAAATCACCAATGAAGGAGTTTTAACCGTTAGATAAATTTCGATTATAGATTTTTGACCGTTAGATCAAAAAGATGATGCCATCATCTAACAGTTAGACAATAACACTTTTAATTCTCTCACCTTTAATATTTTTATTTACAAACCTTTAATTTAAGTTTGTTTATTATTTGAATTTTGAATGTTTGTTAATATGTTAGTATTAATTTAGAAAAATTAAATAATACTGGATTTTCAAATAAAAATTATTTTAAGGAAACACTTATTTAATTGAAACGAAAAAATTTAATACAATTGATACGTTTTTATTGATCGTAAAATTTAGAAGTATCATTGATCAACATACAATAGAAGTATACAATGTAGAAGACGAGCTATTAGTTTTCATATTTAAGATTTGATTATCAGTCATGTCAAGATTTTTTCACAAAGTTTTCTTTGGAAGTTTCAAATTTTTTCATGACATTAGGTATACTGATTTTAAATTTCAAAACCATATATTGCATGTCTTTTCTTTTTTATCAATGCAATATATCTTATATGTTTTCGATCACTCATTTGAATGATTTTAAATCATCCTGTTAACCATGATTAAAATGTTATTGATAATACCTTTCAAAAAAAAAAAAAAAAAAAAATGTTATTGATAAGATTTAATTTTTGTTTATGTATCAAGTTATTGTTTTTTTTACACGATCAATATGCGATAGTTAAACTATGATTAAGGAGTCTATTCAATACTCGAACCTATTTGGGCCATTGATTCATGATAGAATATGATTCATAAGCACCACGACTCTCAAGATAATACTTATGTTGATTGCAAATGCATCTACATGACAACAAATTGGATTTCAAACAAACCACAAACAAAGTATTCATCCCCATCTATTAAAGTGTTGTTTTAATACTTATATCCTTTAACTTCATAACAATAAAACAAATGTTTATTTCTTGGTACGAATAAAGAAAGGATTTGATTTTACAAAAATTTTGACTTTGTTTTTGAGAATATTTAGTATGCTTATGGTAACTCTTATACTCTATACAAAAGACTACCATAAATTATACTATAATCGCTTTTTAATAGTTAGTGTATTAAAGTATAAATGTACGTTATTGCAAAAGTTTAACATGTAATTAATTTTATAACTTTGCTCACGTATTATGCGGGACAATAATCTTGTAAACCAACATACTATAATAACAAATAGTTTAAGCTGGTTCTCTTAATTATTTTGGTAGTTTTGAAAAACTAATAGATAAAAATATAGACTAATACTATATATAAAGAATATTGATATGGATATATATCATAGAACAATTTTCTAAACATTCTATACAATATGAAAGTTAATATTCATTTCATGTCTCTATTTTTATATAAAGTATTTACATCATTTCTGAATTTTTAGATTTTATTTTATTCTTTCACCCAACTATTTATAAATTGATAGTAGTTTATTATCTCTAATAGACATTTAACATTATGAAATAAGAAACACACCATATTGCACCAAACTATTTCTATGTTTACGTACATACATGATACACAAATACATAAAGAATGTCATACAAAATTGACGGTCGATAGAGCCAAGCACTCTTACTTGTGGTCACTTATCTTTAATGAAGGTTGAAAAATTATTAATTGTCGCATGTCACGCATACACGTTTTGTTTCTAGTTCATGCTAATTATATTTAGTTTGAGTAATTTTATGTTTACAAACTTTTTACAAACAAATTTTGACAAACATAACTTCCACCAATTAAATCATGTTTATGTATTTTCTTTTTTGTTTGATTGGACCATCTCACATGCTAGATATGTTTACAAAAGTTAGTTTTTAAAATGTTTGTCAATCTAGCATTGATCATTTAGTTTTTCCACAACATCTAAATTTAGTTTCATCATTGTATCTATATCTATATTTAACTATATTATAAAACATTTGAACTTTTATTTTAAAAAATTCAAAATCTTAAGTATAGCAAATTGACTATTTTGCTCTTATAAACATATATACTAATCAAATAAAAAAAATCTTATATTAACTAGCATGGTACCCGCGTAATACGGCGGCGGTAACGACAGCGACGATGTGGTGGTGATGACGAGTAGTGTAGGCTATTTATGTAAATGTAATTGATGTAAAATGGAGTAGTGTAATTATTTTAAGTGTTGAGGAATATATGTTGTAAATTATTTCATTAAGAGTATTTTAGGTATATTAAGTGGAGATGTTTAAATTAGTGAAAAAAGTAAGGGATAATTTAGAAAAAGGAGGAGGTATTTGTGTCACATCGCATATAGAAAATTTCAATATTTTCAAAAATAGAAGGAGCTATAATTTTTATAACGTAGTAAATAAATAGTAAATTACATGTTTAACCAAATAAAATAAAAAAACTGGTTAATATAAAGGGTAAATTATATGTATCGTGAAACAGCACCCACCATATGCACAACAAAGAGAAAAGTAATTAAAAAAATTTGCAAATTCAACCCTCAAGTTTTATAAGTAACTAAAAATGCCCCCTAAAAATGCCTAGTTGTGTACAACATGCCGTACATATCATATCCCCTAATATAAGTGTTGTAAATATCGGCCGTATCGGCCGATATCTCGGTATCGGTATCGGCTGCTCAAGGAGACGAGATGGCTGGTATCGGCTCAAGTATCGG
>JAOEHQ010048279.1:0-10298 GCA_025447715.1 Asclepias incarnata | reverse complement strand
GTGATGATGAAATTGGTAGGTATTTTGTGGTGTTTATACTATGTGAAAGTGTATACATGTATTTTATATCTGTGTATCTGTGTATGTATTAGATCATAAATGGGCGCCTTTTTTAAAATTTGAAATTTGACAATGATAATAAAGAGTGTCAGGCGACAGGCATATCTCTTTCCCACTGTCCAAGATTGTTCTCTCTCCAATATCATATCATCTTCTTTTCTCTTTCTTTTCTCTTCATCTTTATTTTCTTCTTTTATCTCTTCATCAGTATCCATTATCCATTATTTGATGATGCACTTGATCGGGTCAAGATCCAGTGAGTCTATTGGCGTCATGATCTATTAATGGGTTTCGTCTATTGGCGTCGCCGTACACGCAACCTACTACACCACTACCACTACCGCCATCTACATCCGACCAGATCCACCGTCGCAGCCGCCTCCATCATCGCCATAACCACCACCACCACACCGCCTTTTTTGTGGCAATTGTGGAGGTCTTTTCAGGTATGTTATTTCATTGGTGACCTGTTGATTTTTTTGAAACTTTTTTGATAATAGGTTTCTTAGTTTCTTTGGAATTGGTTTTTCATATTAAAATAAATCAATGTCTTTCAAAAACTTATTTTTAAATAGTGTAATATATATATATATATATTGCTAATGGTGTAATATATTTTTATTTAAGTTTCTTATACTTAAATAGGTATATATATATTTTTAAAAATTCCATATTTTTAAAAATCTGAGGCTCCTCAGAAAATCTGAGGGTCCTCAGAAAATCTGAGGCTCCTCAGATTTGAAAAAGCTCCTCAGAAAATCTGAGGCTCCTCAGCTTAATGTGTTCCCTCATTTGATTTATTATTTAGATTGCTTTTTTCTCAGTCATATCTATTCATCAAGTAATTGTTGAACTTAAGAAAATCAAATGTGTATAGTATGTGGGTTTATTGCCACTTCTAATATATAATAAAAAATCCTTCACCTATAAAAATTCCGGTTTTTTTGTTGAGACTTGCTGTTTGATTCATGTTTGTACATGTTGTCAACAGATTGTTCCTAAGTTGGAATTCTGGGCCAGCTTGCCACATAGAGAACAGGTATTACTTCAATCATGTCGATACTTTCTCTTTTCACACATCCGGGTTGGCCCGATTTGGTTTTGAGTTTTTCTGACTTCTTCAAGTAATTTGAAGACAAGATATGTTTCCTCTCTATAGTGAAGTTCAGATTGAAATGAACATTTTTGGTGTTGAAATTGTGTAGCACCATGGTTCACATAAACCAATTTATGCTTAAATTAAGAATTTATATGCATATATTTTGGTTTTTTAGTACAGATCATGGGTTGGGAGAAGGGATCATTGAGTTGGATATATGCTGGTTCTTTTCTGCAGTTCAAAGAAATGCGAGTATGTTGTAGTTTATGCTTGAGGTACTAATATGGTTTGGTTGGAACACACTGGGTTAATTTGCTAGAACTTTTGAAATTTGTTTTCATCTATAAAGAGATGCATATTATTATTGTTTTAAAATTACAGATTTTCTTACTAAATGATGGATGTAGTGCAATTATTATATTATTGAATGGAGAAGTGTGTATAACACAAGGCTAATGTATTGGTATGAGGGGTATTGTTTGATAAGAGGGGTAGTTTTTAGTGGCTCATTATCATTAATGTTTTTCTACGCAATTATGTTTTCTATAGACTCATGTTCTGTTGCCTTTAAGAAAGTTGGTACCAGAAAATGGAGAAAAACTTGTAGTACAAACAGAAGCTCAAACAGAAGGAAAAAGCAAAGGAGTTATACACAAAGGTATGACACTTTCATACGAGGTTCAAACAGAAGCTCTCTTTAATCTGTACTCGACCCTTTTAGGATTAATGGTTGTAAAAAACATTATAATGCACCCATTTTCAGGTTTTATTAATCTGTACTCAACCCTTTCAGTTTTTTTTTTTTTGATTTTTTTTTTAATTTTTAAATTGGGATTGTGATTCTTTGATCAAAAATGGTTTCTTTGGTGTAAAAATTGGAAAAGTTTGATTTCTTGGGTATAAAAAATATTATGTTCAGTTCAAGTATGCAAGCATCATGTCATGTTTGTTTTGAAAACGGAGGAAAACAGTGATTGCATTTTATTATAAGGAGTATGGTTGTCTTATATGTAACCAACAAAATCGCATTGCATTGGCTGAAATAGAAGCATGAGAAGTTGTTTTTGTGCAATATGATTTACTAGCTTTTGTATTTTATTCACTTTTGGCCTTCTTTTCCGAGTGTTAGTTTGGAATCCTACAAAAGGTATATATAATCAAGAAATTATAGTTTAAATCTCTTATTTCGTGTCATTTATTTTTACACAGGTGAACACGAGACTGGAGAACCTTCAGATGAGCAAGATGTGTTTAAGGAACTAAAATTCTTAGGTGTAAGCACTGTCTTTTATTTCGCATTCCCCACCTTCGATATATATGGAATTCGTGTCTACCTCAGACAACAAGCACATTGTATCTATGTATGTATGAGAGCATGTATGTGTGCCTCCTATGCAGCCCCAAAATTACCATGAATTGCATGATAAAAATCACGATAACCCGTTTCACATAATATTCAAAAAACTAAAATTCTTATCATATATTGCGAAGGTTCCACAGTTATGATTTACACTTAGTGGATGTGGGAAAATGGGTGGGTCAAATGGGCTGGGTAACATGTTAAAAATTTACAATTACTTGGTGTCTTGGTTAGCCTACTAAAGTTATTATAAAAAAAAGTAGTAAAAGAGTTTAGATTCTTATCAAAATTACATTGGTTGTTGTGTTAAAAACGTTTGATATGTTTTCCCTATTATTGTTGAAGTTCATAAAGCTTTTTCATCAACTTTGCAGTTGTGGTGATGGCACTCTTGGTACCCCTGGCCGAAAAGGTGATAGTTACGATTGTAGGAATATGAAGCTTCTCCTCAGACAACACAAAGGGTAACCATTGTTCACGTAGTCTTATTTAGTTGATGCATAAGAGATCTTTTAGATCCATAGAGTCTGTTGAAGAAGAGGCTGATGTAGATCGTGTGACGAATGAGAAAAGTGGAAATGATGAGGTTTTAGATTCATATATTATTTTCTGCTATGATTTCGTGCAAACTATGTGAACATGTCTACAATGAACATTTCTGCTAAAATCTGGTTAATGGCTGCCCAGTTTGAAATTAGGCTATTGAATCTTCCGGGTGTACGTGCAGTTCTCGGGAAAGCAATTGGAATAGAACCTTAAGATAAGGTATGGTATGAGACCTTGAGTAACTCATTTTCTTGACTTTTTCTCTTTTTGTTAATGGAAGGTAAATACATCTAATACTCACTGTCTATTAGTTGTTCATAGCAACTGTTTGAGATGCTTGGTTTATTTTGAAGCTTTAACTTAACTTGTAAGAATATCAACTTAACTAAGGGTACTAGAGTAGAGAAGCACGGTCATATAATATCTGACACTTCTTTCCTATGTTCCGTTTACTCTGACAAACTGCATGTATTTTGTTAAAACAGACCATGTTGTTAAATGTTGGACATTTATTGGACATAGCCGTCGACTCGTGACTCGAACCGTGACTCAAAAACCTAAATTTTCCATTCCTAAAATAAAGATAATACAGAGTATAATAATATTTTTATTTTAAAAGAATATCAGAGTATGTTAGTATATATATGTATCAAACTATAAACAAAAGAAGATTCAATGCTGGTGAATGTGACAAAAGCTTATATATCTTAATGTTGTTGCTTTGGTTATATAACATGTCAGTATCATCACAGATTTTGAACCAGAACATGCATTATTACAAAATGTGTTTAAAAGGATGATTAGACGGAGATTTTTATAACTTTTTTTATAGAACAAAACTTTTTAGGCTATACATTCTCAGTAGACTATGTAGGCTGCTTCTTGTGTATTGTTATCTGAATCACATTTATACATGAATGAATGCAAATGGGCCAAGCAAGGAGGTGAAGCCCATAACAGTCGAGGAAATCGACACAAAATTCGAGGATTTGAAAGTTGGTAGGAAGTAAGGGTGGGCTGTTAACTAGAAAACATACAGATGTTTGTTCTACTTTTGTGTGACTAAGTTGTAAGTTTATGTTGTCACTTCATCCTTTAAAATAAATAGACACTACTTAGAGTTTTAACATTGCTACAAGTATTTTATGAATGTGATGGGTCATTTAAAAGTCAGGTAACTCTTTTTCAAGCTTATATCTCTTTAGTATAGGTGGCAGAATGGGCTGGTTGGGTGATGGGTCAAAACAAGTTTGGGTAAACCGTAAACACAAGTTTGGGGTTAAGGAGGTTGTATGCATCATAAAGTCATGCTGGGCAATGTTCAATCAGTTAGACCTATTTAACCTGTGTCCTTATAATTTACTTTTTTTTTAATAAACAATTTAGCCGATTTGATCCTTTAGAGTAAAAACATTGCCCAAAATGGTGGGCACTTCTATTTTGCGTTCATGATGAAAGTTGATATTTCATTATGGGAAGTAACAGTTTTTGATTTGCTTTTTACGATATTTGGTTTTAGCAGTTAACTGTAGTTATAGTAGATGAAGTCAATTGTAGTTATAGTAGATACCGGCCTGTCCAGAAAGTCATATTCGATGATTATAATGGTGAGTTATTTTTTCATGTGTAGACCTTTATATAGAGGTGGTATAATGGATGGGTCAGACAAAGTGGATAAACAATCAATAATGAATTTGGATTAGACCGGGTATGTTTGCTATAGATTAGTATGTCTGAGCCACGCTTCATTTTAGCTTTGACATATATGAATGAAATCTAATGTTGTGTTTGTGTCTTTTATCATCTAATTCAGATGTTTTGATGTTGGAGAGGATGATGAAAATCTATTGGATACCGGACACTATAGTGACTTGAGGTCGTCACTAAAATCTGAGAACCATGATGAAGTAAAGGATGCACAGAGAACTATTAATGGCCCAAAAAAGTATTCAAGTGGTGCACTGCTACTTGAAGGAAGCCAGTAATTATAGCTCATTGTTAGTTTTGTTCTTTTTTAGTGTTGTGTGATTTTGTTTGATTTTTGTTTATAGTGCATATTATGTGTTTGATAAAATACCCAAATGATATTTGTTTTAAGCTTCATTAACTGTTTGGGTTTTAGATGTGCCTCCTGCAGGCAACACCAAGATTGGGTTTTAGAGTTCACATGTTTCCTTATGTCGTTTGCAGTGTGATCGAGCCGAAAAGAATTCATGTGATGTTGGCTGCAATGGTTGGTTGATGAACAATGCATTCAAGTATATATTATAGGTTGGTGGACAGGTACTGATTGTCTCTTCAAACTGCCCTCTTAAGTTCATAGTGCATTAATGTTCATGTTATCTATAGTTTGAGTTCTATTGAAAGTTTAATTTGGATGCAGTTTTTATTAGTATTTACTTAAAGTTTGGATACAAAGAAACAAAACTGCAGAGCTCTATACTTAGTAATATTTTATAGATTCTGTTTTTCTAATGCTAATTTCATTGTAACCTTGATGCACAGAAAACTTCCTGCGAGTGCTGACTGTGTTGGAAGTATGGAATATTACAACCTCAAAACCCATAGTAGGCTTTCAACACCATGTGTCTGAGGCAAGCTGATCTATATATCTTTTGTCATTTAAGTTGGTGGATGAGTTCTATACTTGATGATATTTTTGGGTTTTTAAAGGTTATCATGTGATCGAGTTTGAATATACAATAGTAAGATAAATCAATAATAGTGTGTTTGGGCTTTGTGAGATACTATTTGGATGTTTATAAAGTTTCATTAATAAAGTGGTTATTTACTCTTCTTATATTTTGGCAAGGCATGCAGGTGGCTACCTCATGTGTTACTACTGCTGACATTTTGTTACAATTATATTATTAGTATTATTTATCAATTGCTTGCATTTCCTCATTATTGATGTTATTATTATAATATAATGCAGTAATGATTTAGGATTTTATTTATACTTGAGTGACATTAATGCTTTGCTTTAGATTTTGAACAATATAAAATGGTTCAACGGTCAGTGATTGTAAATGTGATATATACTGTATATGTTTGCAGGTGACCAAAGTTTTTATATTGTTATCCATATCATTTACGGAGTATTAGTTTACATGGACAGTATAATATGCATATGGGGTGACTTTCGAGTCTCCAAATAAGCTACCTGAGTTGAATGATGAGATGAAGATGCATTACTCTCAAGATTGTAATAGATGATACACAAAAGTCATATATATATATATATATATATATATATCTTGGGTAAAGGGTTTCCCGGTAAATCTCATTACTTAAATTTCTATATTAACAAACCGTGTTTTCACACGGGTTTTATACCTAGTAAAATACAAGAGGAAAGATACACGGATACCTAGCTTGGTTTGTTTTGTGCCACATCGCTCGGATTTATAAAATTTGAGATGTTTATAAACATAGAAGATAGATGACAAAGCACAACCTTACTTGAACAGAATCTATTCTATAGGTTCTGTATTCTTGATTGATTCCTCAAGAGACAGAAACCTATGTCTGGTTGATGAACCAAAACCATGTAACCAGAGCGTGATTAAACCGAACCATGGCTCAGTAGAGGATCGTTGCTGTCTGGTTGATGAACCAAAACCATGTAACCAGAGCGTGATTAACCGAACCATGGCTCAGTAGAGGATCGTTGCTGGTCCATCTAATGGCTCCTGGCATGGTTACGTGGTTGTCTGACAGACAAATTACAAAAAAAAAATTTTAATCTTTCTATTTTTGCCTTATGGGTCTGATTTCTTATTGCAGTATATTTATTTTAGAATACTATATTTAGTTATACACTTGTAATGTTGGTTTTGTAGGTGCATATGCAGGTCTTGGAGAGATATAAATGAAAATGGGGTTAACTTTGAGATGCAAACCGATTGTTCGATGAAATGCCTGAACGAGGCTATGTTTCTTGTACGTTCGGATTGTTTGATGAAACTTACTTAAATCATTATAATTTAAGGTATATATATTTGTTATGTATTGTTTGATATATGGACTCATATTTCTGGAAATCAATACGATACCCATATATGATAGATACATAACTTAGTATACGCAGGGGTTAAGTGGAGCTATTGTCCATCTGTAATAATATCTATATCGAGAATTTGACCCGCGTCTTCTGTTATTTTACATGAATTGGGAGGAAGGTCCAGTTTAAAATGTTTTGCCGCTGTTTTTTTGAGCACATCAATGGTGTGTCGAACCCACAAAACAACTCCAAGCTTGTTTTGATCATTTGGTGATTCCCATGGCTGAGATGGATATATGGTACATTTCTTTCGAGTTATTTTATTTATCAATGAACGATGGTAATTTTATAGTTAGCCAGCTTGTAGTTCCAAGTTAGAAAAACTTAAACGGCAGCCGGCAAAGATGAAGTATATAACATGATTGATAGAAGAAAAGGAAGTGACTTTTCTAAACTAATGGAACAATTTATTCAAGCTAACATATAGCCTATAGTAGGCACGAATTGTCTAGTAGTAAGATAGGAGTTTGGAGTTAAGAGTTAGGGGTTAGTGATTTACCAAATTATTTTAGTTGGCCTTTTAGAACTTGCAGAAACGAGAGAACTTTAAGAGCTTGCAAAAATGGAGATTTTGGACAAAAAGGGACAAGTGCAAATATAAATCTCTTTTACATTTCATGTTTATACAACTTCACTTTCTCTTGTATTCGTTAAAGAATAAACTCATTCTTGCGGGGAGAAAAACTCTAGAACCTTCCATGCCCGCACAAACCTAATCAGCAATAGGTATCTTACTTCTTTTCTCTCAGAAACCTGATTAACATAGATAAGTCCATATTAGTGATGTGGAAAACAATCGATCATCAGCATGGGTAAGAATTATCCGACTGTAAAACAAAATGTAGATGTTCCATCCATGTAATGAATTTGAACAAAATGCATGTGATAATATGATCATGCGAGTATTTATATGGATTTTAGAGTGATACCCTATAAATAATATCCCAAGGCATGCAGGAAAGTAAGTCAAAGATGAAAAGTACTTGCAACAATGAAGTCGAATTGAAAGATAAGGTTTATGAAAATTTCATTTAGATTGAAGAAAATTATCATTTCTAGTGTTAAAAACTGACCGATAAGCAACCAGATTTCGGCTAGCGATCAACTTCTCAGTCTCGCTGTCTCTGTATGCATCAAAGAATTGACAAAAAAATGTCGATGAAGAAAGCGACCTGACTAACTATGTCTAATAAGTAGAGGTGTTCAGGCAATCCTCTAAAATTCTATAGGTGTGAAGAAAGAGGAGTAGACTGCCCTTAATAATATAATTTCTCCCATCCATGGTACCATCTACATCATAGATTTAAGTGAGAGATATAATAACTACAAGAGCTATAGTTCTGCAATAAAATATGTATAAACATTAAAAATATATCAATACCTTAGATTTTGTCATGAAAATGCTGTTTAAATTTTATGATTTTGTTTTTCAAATTTTGTTTTGTTTAAATTCTTTACTGAAACCAGACTGACAACTAGGATGTGAATGCATTTCTCATTACTTTAGGTTTGGTTAGTATGTATGGATTTCGGATCTAAGTTTTTCATTACATCTTCTATCTCATACTTCTTCCATTTTTTTTTACATGTTCTCACTTTTATCACATTTGACCTCTTATATTTCAATAAATGTTGACATGTGCTCTTCATAGGAAGCCAAATAATGTAAGCGATTATAGAAGTTGTCGATTAGAAGATGTAAAGTATAGACTTTAGAAGCTCTCGAATGTATTTATGTTGCTTTTCAGCCTTTAAAAAGAAGATTGTTAGAAATTCGACTTGCTTTAGGTTGATGTGAGCTAATTTGAAACAAGTAGGAATGGCATGTTAGGAACTTTTGGTACACATCAAAAATTAAAATAGAATTGTTGAAAGAGATAGATTTCCAGAAATTTGGAATAACATTGAATGTGGTCAAGCCATGTGTTAAGTTGCCATGCACTGGCAGAACTATTAAAGGGCCTAGGGGGTCCCGGTCCCCCCAAAACTTTGAGTTGGTAGTGTAAAATTTATTACCGGTTCCCCTAATTCTTTTTTTTTTTTGACTTACCGACCCCCTAAAGAAAGTGTTCAAGTTCCGCTATTGTAATGGCATGCCTCATAAATTTCATGCTACATAACTCATGCTCAAGTAGTGATTAAGTACAACTTTTGTCCATCTATAATAATATCCACATCAACAATTCGTCCTGCATCTTGTGTTACCATATAAGAAGTGGGAGGAAGGTCCAACTTCAAATATTCCGCCGCTGTTTTCATTAGGTCATCAATGGTGTCTGGAACCCATAATACAACTCCATACTTGTTCTGATCCTTTGATTCCTCCCATGGCTGAAATGGGTATACAATACATCTCTTTCGCATCACTTTCCCTGTCACTGAGCTCGAGTAAGTTCATCGTTAGCTGGGTTGTCATTCGAAGTAAACAAATTAAACTTGATGCAAGTGTCTTAAAGATGAAGTTTGTATCATGATTGATAGAATTAAAAGTGTGAAGGTTCTAGTTTAAGTGATTTTCCCATACGAAACAGTATCCCCTAAATTAGGCCTATAGTTTTCTTTTGGAATTTAGGCAAAAAGAATGATTAGTTTGAAACTAGAAGTCAAGGATGATGGATCAGAAGTCAAGAGTTTGAATACCCGATGGTTCTTGTAGGTATGATGAGAGTTCTAACTGGTGAGTTTTGGCTTTCTCTTCAAGATTGTCCAGAATCGTTTGTTTGTCGTGAAAATATATATTAAGGATATTAAAGAAAGATTGCTTATCAATCCGCAAAAGTAGGCAACGCTCAAGAACTCGAACTGTATATGGTTGGGGAATGTTCTTTAGAAAGGAAAAATCTCCAAATGAGTCCTCAGGTTTTAAATTCGATACATTTTTTTCGCGTCCACCTTCATCTACTATTACCTCTTCTTGTACCAATTTTGAGTCATTAGTGTGTATGTATAACTTCTAACATTATGGGACCATCTCCCAATAAATATAAAACAGGGTCCTAAATTCTTTTTTGAAAAAATCATAGCTCTTGGATGAAAAGTAAGATAAAATAATAGCTTTTAGATTGCTTTGTTTACCTCATCTACCTTTTTTAGATTTATTTACTAAATTACTAAATACTAAATAAGTAAATGACATTTATATAGATAATTCCAAAATTCACATTTATTTT
>JAOEHQ010048278.1:0-21270 GCA_025447715.1 Asclepias incarnata | reverse complement strand
TCATTTTCATCATTTATTATCATCAACCACGTTATCGACATTAACATCATCATATCATCTACTTATGTCTACACATACAGCAACGTAATTCACACTACTTAATCGTCACATATAGTTAAGCAGCTTACGCTACTTAATCGTCACATCAACAACTATATCATCATTAACATCATCACATCGTCACATTATGCCTACACATATAATCAAGCGGCTTACGCTACTTGATCATTATATAAAGTTAAGCAGCTTACGCTACTTAATCGTCACAACAATGAGGATTGTGTGTAGGCGGTCATAGGACCAAAGGGCACCTCACACCCGACAAGATGAGTTGACCTTTCGGTGGTCCACCAGCGTCGTTACGGGAAGGCAAAGCCAATCCAGGAGTATCCATTCGTCTCAATTTGGTTGATCATACCAGGTGGAATACTCAATCATCGCATATGGATCACTCAGGAGATATCATGACTACCCCCCGTGATCGACTCAGCACACTAGCCCAAAGGACTAGCAATCTAACATGGGTCAAGCTTAACACTTTTCTTCTCAGTTTATACTCGAGTTCGTCGTAGTTCATCACAATCTTCACATATCATCACATATTATCACATATCATCACATATCAATACATATCATCCCAAATCGACACAACACATTAATCTTCATTTCATTGCATGTCATTATTTCGTCATTAGCTTTTATTTCATTACATATATTTGTCATTAATTCGACAATTAACACTATTTCAACGTGTATCATTAATTCAACATCAACGTCATTTGCCATTAAGGCCCTATCGTGCTTCGTGACATAGCAATCCTATTTAAGTCTAGTGAACTAGATGTAATAGGCAATTCGACAACAAACAAAATTATCAACGACGTAATCAACAAGTGTACAAAGCAACGATACAATCAATCAATCATTGACATAATCAACACGTATACTAAGCAACGTTACACTATATCCCTATGATAAGGAATACTACTTGCTACAAAGCATTCGTCATATTGAGCATCACAATCATCGCATAATTAACATTCATACATAATAACATTACAATGATAGTCAAGAATGGAATACTACTTTCTACGAGTTCATACGTCATAAAAAATCCCATTCCCGTCCCACATAATAAGCATAGTATAGATAACCCATCAAAGCACCCATATCGTCCCCCACATGGTTCACATACCCCTACATATGTATGAAATGTCTTTATTTTCGTGAAAACGATTAATTATTAAATCCCATGTTTATTGTGTTCCCCAGCGTGACAAAATAAGTTATCTTACTTCAACGGATTTCACAACAACCTACACTCGATTGTACCGTGCTTGAAATGTACTCCTAGGCACCTAGGACAAGTATAAGATCAATCTATAAGTTAAAACAAAGCACAGAGGCTCATTAGGCAAAAGTTGCACCGCAACTTTGAAAGTTTTCCCGCAACTTTCACTCAGAATTGGTGCCGATTTTTGAAACCGATACCGCGTTCCGGGTCTAGGGGTGGTGATGTCGCGAAGCCGTTACTAGCCAATGTCCCTTGGCGCTGATTTTGCGGACCACACCCATCACCCTAAGGGAGTAAAATACCTAAGACCATTTCTAAGGGGAAGGTGAAAGGGGTGGGTGAAGAGAGGTAATGAGGTGAATGGTTTAGGGATATAAGTGAAAGAGGTGGGTGAAGAGAGATAGGTGAATTGGTTCACTTAGGTGAAAAAGGGATAGTGAGTTCATTTTTTTTTGTTTTATATTACTTGTTACGTTTTATTTTATTTTGATTGGATATATTGTGTGGTATAGTTGAGTATTAAACTTGAAAGTGAATGGTTAAGGAGAAAAAATGGAAGGTGATGGTGGTGAAAAGGTAATGCTAAGATAGCATGAAAAAGTATATGTGAAAAAAGTGAACGGTTAAGAATGGCTTAGTTGGGGGTTTTCCTCCCTAGCGGTTCCCTAAAAATTTGAATGTCATCCTGCCCGAAGGACGTAGGTGCCGATAAGTGGGATAAACAGGTTCTGACCATTCAAACGTTAAAAAAAAATAATAATAATAATAAAAAAAAGATGTATTTTGGCTTTTTAGCACGTGACTGTTAACGGTAAATATAACACACACATATATGTCAAAGGTATATCACATTTAAATTTGAATATGGATAACCCATAAGTCTGATTGATCCATCTGTATTTAAAATTAAAACGTTTAGAAAATTAGATTGAAAACCCAATAGATCACATTTATATCCTTATGGTTTAAGCATTAACATGTTAATAAATGGTTTAACATTTAATTAACGCCTTAATGAAACCTTAAATGCAAATATGAAACGTAGTAATTATAAGTAACCTACATATGTTTAAAAAAAAAAAAAGCAGCAAATATTCAATACCTCTAAAATTAATATCATTAAAATATTTATGTGTGTACAGCATATATAATGTTAGCAGCATATAACATTTTCCCTTAGTAATATGTAATCATTACATTGTCTACCAATAAAATATCATCTATACCTATCAAAGTCTACTTTGATCATTAAAAATGAAAATACACGTCATTTATTTTAAGACATTTCAAAATAGAAACATAGACAGTTAGACCATTGCGTAGTGAAAGACTCGGTTTTTGCTCGTTTTTGACCTGACCTGACCTGACCATGAGCCCACATCATTTTGTGGGACTCGTCGACTGGAGTATCAGTATTGCACAAAATTTCCCACATGTTTTATTTTTGTCATGTTTAAAGGAAAATGTCGTTATAATTTGGCCCATCTTATCTAAGAAACAGAATTACCAACCACATTCAACAAATTACCGTTTTTCCCGCTCAAATATTACCGGCCAACCATTCTTTACCTCACAAATCATATAAAACATTATCTTACGTTTTCTTTTTTATCTGTTCATCCAAACTGATAGCCAAATTTACGTTACTATGCATTTTTCTTCTGCATTCATAAGAAAAAAACTGTTGAATTCGACCACCCATCGAGCTATTGTGTCGCAAATAATCAATGGGCATGACCATATTCGTTTAATCGCAACCAAATCTAACAGCCAGCCATTGAGCATTGGGTCGGGGTCTAATAACGAGCGTTACAAGAGGGTCGATTCGCTTATTGAATCGTTAAAATCTGGAATTGTTGTAGTTGGTTTGAGTTTAGGACTTTGTTACTTCAATTATAAATCTTTGCCAAACTCACATTTTGCGTATGCGTCCTCGGAATCTGACAAGTCTACAGAGTCCGAGAAGAAGCCGGCGTATATACTTCCAGATACGTATAGAAGGAAAGTTTTCTTCAAGTATGAAAAGAGAATAAGAACTCAAAGTCCACCGGAGAAGGTATATATGAATATTTACATAGGAGGTGTTTGAGATTGCGTTTTTTTAAAAATCACACGTTGTGATATTAACCAATTATCGTGACCAAAATGGCCCGTTTTTGGAGACCCTGTGCAAAAGTTATCTGTTTATGGATAATGAGGCCCGGAAAATAAAAATGAAAGTTATTTTGTATATTTATTTGTGTTTTTGTTAAATCACACGATACTAACAATCTCACTTAACAATTAATATCGAATAATCAGTTTTACGACTATGACTAGGTGTTTGAATATTTTGCATCTTACCAATCTCCTGAGGGTGAGCCATTTATGACTCCTGCCGATTTAATGAGGGCCGTGGTGCCGGTGTTTCCCCCTTCTGAAGCTTCTCGTGTTCGAGAGGGTAGCTTGAAAGGAGAGTTGGGGCCTAGTGAGTTACATTGCCCTCCTTCAGAATTCTTCATGCTTTTCGATACTAATAACGATGGGCTTATCTCGTTTGCTGAGTAAGTCGTATGCATAATGAACTCAACTTGAAACTTTTGAAATGTAATAGGTTTTGGGAGGCTAAATTTGTTTGGAATTGTTGTAACAGATATATATTTTTTGTTACGCTGCTAAGTATTCCCGAATCAAGCTTCTCCGTAGCTTTTAAGATGTTCGACCTTGATAACGACGGGTTAGTTTTCCTTCTATTTCATATAAGGGTTATTTCTATCATTCTATGCAAGTATTGGTGTGATCAGATTTGAAACTATGTATAGAGAAATCGACAAGGAGGAATTCAAGAAAGTAATGGAACTGATGCGAGCTCAACATCGACAAGGAGTACAACATAGGGATGGGATGCGTAACGGGCTTAAAGTTTCAAGGCCTGTCGAGAATGGTGGCCTTCTTGAGTATTTCTTCGGAAAAGATGGAAAATCACGCCTAGCTTATGGGAAATTCATTCAATTCTTGAAAGATTTGCATAAGGAGGTCCGTGATCTCTCTCATTGTCTAAGATGGCAAATGGACAGTTCGGGTGGGCAGGTTGGATATTAGGTTAAATCAGTTAGTTAGGCTAAGGGGTATGGGCCAGATTGGGTGGCGATCTTGGGCCATGCCGCCGACTACACCACGCCACCTAGGCGGAATGGGGGTTGGGCGGATTGAGTAAGAAGCCGGAATAAGTGTGAGACTCCCCACACATATAGCCCATCTATTTCTCTCTCTTTCTCTCACTCTTTCTTTCCAACCACTTATATACCGCCATTTGTCGGAAGTCCCCCTAATCTATCAAGATGCCCCATTCCCCCCTTTTTTGATGGCTTCTTGGGGTGTGACCTAGCGCCACATGGCGCAAGTCCCCCCCTCCCCCAAGAAGCCCCATACCCCTTAGTCTTACGGATAAATGTTCGGGTTGAGTTTATCCTTTATACTAGTTTTCTAACATTAGTTTCTAATATATATATAATTAGCTACTGTACTAAATATGATCACAAAAGTTGTATTATTTCAGTAAAATGATTAGCTTTCAACATTTTAAACCCATTTCAGCGGTTTTCTATTAAGCTAAAACTACATGTCTGAATCATTTTTTTCGCAAGTAAATAAACTGAAATTACCACCACTACTGGTTCTAAAAAAATAGCCACATTTGGGACATTTGTTTAATCTATTAGAACTTTATAGCGATAAAATGAAGCATTCATTTGATCTTCATCATCAGATTTTGTCGCTTGAATTTGCTCACTACGACTACAAGTCAAAAGGGACGATATCTGCTAAGGACTTCGCATTATCAATGGTGGCATCTGCTGATATGGGACATATTAACAAGTTTCTTGACCGAGTTGAACAACTAAACGATGAACCAAGTCTCAAGAACATCCGCATTACATTAGATGATTTCATGAAGTTTGCAGAGTTAAGAACGCAACTGAGACCTCTATCTCTCGCCATCTTTAGTTTTGGAAAAGTGAACGGGCTCCTAACAAAGAAGGATTTCCAAAGAGCAACCGAGCAGGTTAGTTCAACAGCTTTGTACATTTGTTGAGGATCGGTTGTTCATACTAAGATAATAACAGACTTATTTGCCTGTTGATTAGGTTTGCGGGATTACTTTGAATGACAATGTGATTGATATAATATATTACTTATTTGATGTGAATCGGGATGGAAGGTTAAGCTCAGATGAATTTTTAAGAGTCTTGCAAAGGCGAGAGGAGGATAAATTACAACCAAGGGAGGCAGGGATCGTTGGCTTAATCTCATGCTGGTTGCAATGCTCGAGAAGCAATTGTTCTACGTCAAGGATTATTTTCTAGTTCTCTTTTGAAATGAAATGTACAGCACGAATGTGATCAACTCTATGTACATAAAGTGATATTTAGATAAACTTTGTTAATCTTGCTTCAGTCACGATTAGGTCGTAACAAATTTCATGCATCAAGTTTTCGCAGGTTTCCACACGATAACTTCAATATAAACCAGGAAGTCATTTTGCTAGATTAGACAACTCTAGAGAGCGAGATCTGAACTGAAATCCTACGATATAACCTAAACAAGCTCTAACACTGGCTTGAACAACTCCAACTGTATATGAAGTGTTTGTAAGTGTGGTAAAAATCGTATCCTACAAATTTCGCTTATAATCTATGAGCCGTCTCAATGCATGTACAACTCAGGAAGCACAGGTCGGGAAGCTAAAGTCGATACACATACAAACCAAGGGATATGCGCTAACCTTACAGTTCTTGTAGACTGCATAACAATTCACGGGTTTACCATTTAGAATAACATATACATCCAGGAATGTGTACTTTTCCATCACCAGAGCATGCTAAACTGCAATGCAATATAGATATAAATTAAATAGATACAACTGAGTATATGTATAGGTTGTTTGAGTTTGTTACTAGACAGTTATATCGAAAGTTTTTAAAAGCTACCAAATCAGGTGTATATATACTCCATAGGATACATCTGTATCATATTCTCCAATTAATGAGTAATGAAGCTTTACTTAAGTATTCTGAGCTAAAATTTGTAGTTGGGATATATATATATACAAGGGCGTAGCTTCTTAGGGGCCGGGGGGGGGGCCGACCCCCCGAATTTTTTTTTGCGATGTAGGGGTATATAGTTTTCGTATAGAAAATTTTTGGTATATTAGGTTTCGACCCCCCATTTTTTTTATATTACCCGAAAAATAATGTTAGGAAAAAAAAAATTAAATCCCGACCCCCCACTGAATTCCTTCAAGCTTCGCCACTGTATATATAGACTATACCTAATCATTCTAAGAAACAATATTAGGAAAATGATCATAAATGAGCGGAACCAATAACAAACAAAACTAAAAGTTCACACCATATTATCCAGTTGTCCAAACTGCATGCTATAAATCATGATATCAATATCTATCTGCTTTTCTTGATAATAAAACAACAGGATGCAATAACATTGAGCTAAAATACACCGCATGGGTTTTGTTTGCGTTAACTTCCACGGATTTTACTATATCGTCAGAAAAAACTGTACCATAAGTGCTAATAAATGATCAAAACTATCAGGGAACAACCACATATTTTTCTGTTAGCTATTTTGATGTGAAGATGGGGATTCAACGAGCATACATCTTTATGTTGCATATTCTTCTGAAACAGGCCTGGACGATGACGAATCCTTATCAGTTATCATTGCAATCCTACGATCGAGAATGTCATCCTCCATTTTTGGTTGTTTGTAATCTTTTGGGAGGGGATTACAGTTGATTGTATACCAAACTGGTCTTTCTTCTTGGAACAATCTGCAAAGACAAAATTACCCATCGGGAGGGTGTATGAGCATTAGGAATTACAATTTTTTTGGTATAGTTTAAGAAACACTATGCTTTGCTAGCAAGTTTACAAAAACCCCTATCTTTTTATCATTCTTCGGGGTTCCGTCCACTCGTTTATATGCTTTTCTCCATTTTTGGCTCTCTATTTTGTAGGACCATTATTATTTTCCCACTTGCATTATTTAAAAGGGGCTCACTACTTGGGGAGTGTTAGGATTCAAGTCACGGAATTGGAAATCTTATAAACAGATTTTAATGCTTGGATAAACACATTATACTCCATATTATCTTAATATCAGTTGAAACAAAATTGATTATTAAAATGTAAAGAAATACCTATTGTGTCATTTTCTTTAACTATGTTAGGATACTTTGACTCTCATCTCACAAACCGTTTCATCTTTTTTTCACAAGATTGTCATTTTTGGTTATTGTAAGTATAAGAATATCAAGTATGAGAATGTTAAATAAATCTTTCATTTGTCTATCATTATAGACAATCCCGTCTATATCATCTGTGGAATCGAACCTGAACTCTATTTACAATTCAATATTTCTATATGATGCTCTTCTTGTTTCTATTGATTTATGTCCTAGCCTGTTGTTCTCCTTTTATACCTTTTGAAAATACTCCATATTTTCGCACCTAGGATTTACATATATAGCTCCTTAAAATAAATAGAATTTGTCAAACACTCGGAGAGCTGTTTATCTGATCAACATAACTCAAAGTCACATTTTTTCCCCACTTACATTTGTAAAAACATTTATAGACTAATTGTAGAGGTATATGACAATGTCAATAAGTTGTTAGTTGATTCAGTGAGAAAAAATAAGTGCAGAAATGAAAATGGAATGAAAGAGGGGGACTTACGGGTGTTTGCAAAGCATTGGGCACTGAAATGTGAGTGCATATTTACAAGTTGATAACTCGGTGATAGAACTAATCATAGCTCTAGGTTCAGAACACACAAATCTCACCTACAAATTGCATAAACAACAAACAATAATCAGGATAAAACGAAGGTTGTACTTTGTACAAAATAGAACAACGTTGTTTTGCGTCCATCATACCTCAGTTTCTCGAGGCTCATTTGTAAGATCACAAATGGTTCCATTTGTGTATCGATGAGCATGATACCTGCATTAATCATATAAAACCAAAGAGATAAAAAGATAAATAATCACAAAAAAACTAATGTGAAGCCTGTGGTTAAATCGGGATATATATTTGACTGAAAATAAGTTAAGCTGGTAAAGCTAAAAACCTTAGCTAAGACCCAGGGTATAAGCAATTGTTCAAATGGATAAAAGTGAGAAACTTAGCTAAATATGTAACAACTCTAAAAGGTAACAGGTCGAAGTCACCCTAAGGATATTAAAAAAACTAGATCTTTTGTAATCATGTTTAATACATCGCTTATTTATAGAATTTAATAATGCGTTGGTGGGTCACTATCAACCCAACTTCTTTCGACCCCTTATCTGCCCCATGCCCCCATTTGCCGTAAAATCTATAGAACATGATGTGATTTGACACGCTGTACCTTTGTGATGCATCTTTCGAACGAGGATCTTTCAAAGTTGAAATGTTAGATTCGTTATGGTTGTAAGCAGCTGTAGCTTCAGCATCATATTCACCCAATACAAATTCTTGAACAGGCTGAAAAGGGTTGCAGGGTAGTGAGCTACTTCAGTTGCCTCTCAACAAAATGATATGGGGTGTATTAGAAAATAATTACATCTTGATTTGTACCTTATCATCCTCCACGTGAATTTGACGCAACTTCTTTTGATAACAAATTTCATATGTCCACCAACCTTCTTGCTGCAATAAATATTTACAAAAATAAGTCTGCATTCAATTCCCATTTTTCTCCAAGTATATATAAATGGGATACAGAAAATGAAAATGTTGATCACCTAACTTTAAAGGTGGCAAAATGGAAGGGACGGAGGGTTTGAGTAACAGGTAAAAGTGGGTAACTTTATGTAGGGGTCGAAAGTGGTTGTTGACCCAAAAGACCAAAACACTTTCTGTCCAAAATTACCATATTTTTTTTTATGTCATCAGTGGCTCGAATATGACTATCAAAAATTAATTTTAATAATGGTTCCTCAAATATGATAATGAAAATATATTATTTTACTAATAATCTATGAAATTTAATAAAACTAATTAGGAGGTTTTAAGCATTAGTTTTTTTTTTAATAGCTAGCTCTACTTAAAATGAAAGATAAAGAAACAATAGGCCAAGTAATCATTGAGTTTGGTCGAAGTCCTAACCCTTAGAAAGCATTTGTCTTTAAGTGCTTCAAGTAGTTCATCTGGTGTCTTCAATTTGAAGCGTTTTTCGGTTTCCAAAATTAAACTGGTTGTGTTTTGACGTATGGTCGGCTTGTCACTCTTCGATTTCTCCACCTTAGGTAAGTAACATAGAAATTTCTCTCCGTTCTTCTTTGGCATGACCACGGATTCTTGATCATCGTCCTACAAAACACAAAATTCTCACATAAACACCAGACTGTAGAGGTGGAAAATTGGGTGGGCTGGCAGCTATTGTAACAAGTCAAAATATGTTTGAGTCAAAAACATGTTATTCCTAAAACAGATCAGGTTGGCCACTTGGCCCAACCCATTGACATTTTAGTTCAATGTTTAAAACTTTGTTAACAACTAATGTACTGAATTATGTGTATATTGTTAATCTATTTGTTTTAAGATGTTTTAAGCATTTAAAAGCACCTCTGTCAACTTATGTAACAAGTCTAAATTGCCACCTCTACCAGACTGTAAAGTTTAATATGCTACTCACTTACAGGAAGGAATGGTGAATCTTCTGTGTGAAACTCAATATCGTATTTTGGTTCTCGAGAGCTGCGACTTAAGCCACCTGAGAAATCAGACATTTACAGACATTTGAAGTTTACATCACCTTTTTTTTCATACAAAATCACCAATCATAAACAACATAATACTAGTATCCATAAAAATAATAGAAAGCCTAATTAAACCATTGATTTTCTACTCACACTATATAGCTATTTTCCCATTCAGTCATAACATTTTCCTCCATTCTCAAGTCTCAATTTTGTGAATGTATCAATGCTCCATACTGTTGGTCCCACAAAATGAATACACTAAAAAGAGTCATAAGGAAAAGGCCTTATGCTTTACCAACAACTTGTCAGTTTTGTTGTTGAAAACGGTATTAACCATAATTAGGTGTCTGCCAGGCTAAGATGTTAGGCACTATGGATTTGTACATTGATAAGCCATTAAAACCTGGTGCAGAAAACAATTCTAAACCATGCCCTGAGATGACACAATTTTAGCCCTCAACATAGTTATGCACCCCTAGCCCAGTAATTCATCAGGCAATATATGGATGTGAGATAGGACTCCTTTACATAATTTACCTTCTCGTTACGGCATGGCTCCTCAAACTATAACTTTTTTTGGTCATATGTATGAATATCACTTGTATTCAACAATGCAAAAAGAACTACCGTACATACCTTATCTTCCCCTTTCTAATGTACAGATTTCACTTGTCAGAATGTCAGCACACTTGATATATAGATATATATAGACACATGTGTTTGTATTTCCCCACTTCTACGCTTTCAAACAGGTTTTATCATCTTAGATTCCTTGAATATGTGTAACTATTAGGTCTACTAACATAATTGAGAAAGAACTAATTCAGTCAGAAGCAACTCTTACTCGCATGGCAACTTTACTAGCCGAAATTCACTATAGACAAGACTTTGCCATTAGCTTTTTTATGTATTTACAAGGAGTTTGGGATTGCTTATTTTAAAGAGCGAGGTACCAAGTACCAACATTCTTATTTAAATTTGCTGATTCCTTATAGAGTAACAGTGGGGTTTTTTATATTGCTTATCTACCGGTAAAATGAAGCAATGAGCAGATAGCCACTAAAAACAACAATCCCAAAACACCCCTATAAACGAGCACATATTATAAGTAACCAAATCTTTTAAAAAGATCTCCTTGTACTATCAATAAACAAGTTATAAACTTAACGTATAGCTAACGTAAAACATCATCGATTTTATACCAAGAATTAAATACTTACTCGGTTACTCCTATATGATCAAACATGTGAAATTGGCCTAGTGGTACGGCGTCTTAAGAAACCTAGATTCGAACCTAACTGGGTAAACATCTTGGGGTGACCAAGGAAAAAGTCACCACATACATAAGGCTCGACTTTCCCCAGGCAGCCTGAACAGGGATCCCTCTCCGTATACCCGTTTACCCATTATGATAAAGCATATTACATGTAAAAATTCACCCATTAAACACCCTTCAATCACTGAATTCACCTAACTAAATAAACCAACTATTTCAAAATATATAAAGTCAAACATATAATATCACAAAGTCAACATAACATCCAAAGTCTAACATTAACCTCAAATGCACAAATTTTAACAATTACCCAGATGAAAAAAAATCAAATTTTCACCAAAAAATTACAAATTTAATAAAAAAATAAAGATATGCCCAAAATTGAATTCGTTGATACCTGAATGAGTTGGGAAGATCTGGTCTGCTACGACGACGTCGTATTTGAACAAAGTGATTAATAGAACAAAAACCCACATCATATTATTCCAACCCATTTCTATATCTATATATCTTTTCACCTACAACCAACTGTGTGTGTGTGTGTGTTTTTATTCAGAAGATCAAAATTCCAAGTTTTTTTTATTTTTTTAGTTTGATCAATGGGGGGTGTGAGGGTCAAGAAGTTAGTTTTAAAGGGGGTAAAATGTAAGTTTGGAAAATATATCATCTGTTCCATTTAGAAAGTGCCACGCGGTTAGTAAATGATTACGTGGCGAAGTTTTTTGGGTTTTTTTAGGCCTCTCCCATCCATAACACCAAATTCTCAAATTCTCACTGCCACATCAGTGCCACGTCATCCCTTTCTCCCATAATTTACCCAGAATTTACTCCCTACCAACCATACCACCAAATTCTCAAATTCTCAATTTTTTATTTCCACATCATCACCATATATTTATCATTTTTATTTAAACCCAAATAAAATAAAAATAAAACCCAATTTTTTATTTTGCTTTTGGCCCACTTCTGCACCTCTGTCAAGAAAGAAAAGATGAAACCATAATGTGAGACCCCACCCTGCCACATCTCTCTCCTAAACTTTCACGTTATCATCATAATGTGATTTTCACAACGAGGCCACAACGAGGCCGTAACATTGGCGTTGTGGTGAGAATTTGACAACGAGGCCACAACGAGGAGATGGTAATATTGGTGTTGTGACAACGAGACCACAATTTACCCACAACGAAGCTGATGGGAGAGGCCTTAGACTCTACAAAACGTCACGGCCCACTCCAAAAAAAATGGTCATTTATTCACACATTTTTTTTTATCATATATTCACACTTTAATGTGTGACAAATTAATAGTTAGTATGGATAAAAGTGGTGTGACAAATTAAATATGAAAGTTCTCACCTAAAATTATGAATTTTTAAAACTCCACACTTTTTAGTATGGATAAATTTCTACACACTTTTTAAGTGTGGACTTTTGTAGTCTATAATACCTATTTCTACACACTTAAAAGTGTGAACTTTTAATTTAATATAGTTTTACACACTTATAAGCGTGACAAAATTTTATAAATTGTTTACGCTAACTAAAAGTATGAATAAATGATTTTTTTTTTTTTTATTGTAATGCGGGTATGCTAATGTTTAGTTAAGGATTGGATGTCTAAATAATTCACTAACGAGGGAAAGTTAACGGTCATTTGAGTCGCCAAGTGGGCTATTCAACCGCTAACTGTTAGAATGTAAATACGTATATGCTGGCAGGCCAACTACTGTCACCAAGTCTCTTCTCTCCTATATGTCTAACACGAATATGCTAAATGCTCATACAATATTGTGACCTCATGTTTCTAACAATTTAATACAATTACTTATGTTGAAGTTTTCAAATTCTTATTCTTATTTAGAGTAGATGAGAATCATTTAAATAAGGTTCCAACAAACATAAGAAGTTAAGGACAACAAGTTAATCATTAATTATATGTTATATATTTGTTTAGGTAAATGTTCATTTGCAAACCATAAGTATGGTGAAAACTAAGGGACAATTTTAAACCATACATTTCTTCATTTTTTCTCACTCCTCCATAAATCACTAGTTTCATCTAATTCATTCAAAAAAATTTATCTCATAAATCGTACATCGATAAATTATAAAAATTATATGGGTGTTCTTAAAATTTCGTCTTCTTTCATTAGAGAGGTCATCCGATATATTTTCGACGACTTTTTAATTTTTGGGCAGAGCCCGTGCGGCTAAGGACGGAGCCCGTCAGGTAAATCACCCAATCACCGATCATCCCCTATGACCTATCATCCCACCAGCTACCCCTTATTAATACCCTTGAGGGATACGCCCGGTTCAACTAAGGGCTACGCCCGTACCGTATCATCAACCGAGAATTTTTTTTTTTTTTTGAGTGAGTTTTATTTAAAAAAAATTATAAAAGATTTTTTAAAAATTAAAAATGAAAAAAACAAGGTAAAAAAAAAAAAGGAAGGAAAGAAGTTTGGAGAAATATGTGATTGAGATTTGTCTCTTGATTTTCAACATTTTTCTTGTTTTCATTTAATAACAACCGTATACATTTAATCAAAGTATCAAACAACATTATAACCAAATAAATATATATTTCAAACTTTCGTTGTAGAGAAAAAAACGTTTACACGTTTAACAACTCACAGTAATAGGATGAATTATTAACTGTTTAAACCTACATATGTAACAGAATATCACCTGAAGAGTGAAAGGGTAAGAATGTCGTTTTCTTGCCGGCCAAGTGAATAACAATTGTGCTGCTTTCCTTTCACTCTCAAATCAGACTTGACACCTGCAAAATCCCAACAGCAAATGTACAAAAAACAAACCATATCAGACATATGCTTTCGACCAATTGAATGTACAAACTGAACTGTAACATGACCCTTTCAGCTCAACAAGCCGTTAAGAGCGCTGAATGTGTCAATTACTCTTACCAATATAAATATAGAACATTATATTTTTTTACCAGGGTAAAACTACCCTTTACCCGAAAAATAATATAATATGTAGAACATTATATAATAGGGATTAGTTTCTGAGAATGTAACTAACTATGGTCAAATGGTCATAGTAGGAACAAACAAAGATCTTGTGCATTTAAGGAAGAAACTTTGTAAAAATGTTCAAATCATGTAAAAGTGTATACGTGGCAAACCATATGAGCTGTCATGTGCAAGTTTTTGATTGGTCGGTTACATGATTTGAACATTTTTATAAAGTTTCTTCCTTAAATACACAAGATCTTTGTTCGTTCCTACTATGACCATTTAATCATAGTTAGTTACATTCTCAGAAACTAATCTCTATATAATAATGGCTTGAATTAACTAGATTCTTATTTTAGGTTGACTCATTATGAGCAGTTTGAGTTTGTCTTATATGGATAAAGGGTATGATCAGCATTTGGCAGAAACCAAGTTGGCAAAAGTTTAAACAAGTCATCTTATACACTTCCAGACATGTATATACATATATGTGTGTTGCCTTCATAAAAAAAGGTATACATATGTGTGTGTGTGTGTGTGTGTAAAGGATCTTGATCTTACGTACATTAGCAGAATCTCGAGTCTCAACCTGCTAGCGGTTGATATTTTCTAAAATGGTGAAGAAAGCAGGAGGAATGTTTCACTATGCAGATGCCATAGATAAGCTTCTTTTGTTGTTTGGTACATTAGGTTGTGTTGGAGATGGGTTGTTGATTCCTCTCTCAATGGGAATCGTTAGCGGAGTTATTGACGCGTACGGAAAGAGTGGTCATTCTATATCCAACGAAATGGTGGACAAGGTATGATTGTTTGTTTGAAGAGATAATTATTGAACTTCCATGCGGTTTTTATACAAGTAACTGTGATAACCTTACTGCATTATTGATATGTATTTCGTGATCGTATAGTATGCACTCAGACTGCTCATACTTGCAATAGGCATCGGAATATCAGCTTTCTTTGGTAAGTCGTCATTATACATTTTCTACCTGAGAAGATCTGAAGGGTGTGTTTCGATGTGTGTTTTAAAATGATAATGTGATATTGAATAATCAGAAGCAAATAATCACTTGTCACATAATGTTTGTATTATTAAAGCAGCTACACCAAGATCAGAAAACTGTTTATTTCTTACGTTGACGTTGATTCAAGAAATAAATAATTTGCAGAGGGAGTTTGCTGGACAAGAACTGCAGAGAGACAAACGGCACGTCTAAGGATGGAATACCTAAAGTCCGTACTCAGGCAAGAAGTCAGTTTCTTCGATACCCAAGCTGGATCTTCCACTAACTTTGAAGTTATATCAGCCATCTCTGGCGATGCTCAGTTGATTCAGGAAGTCATGGCTGAAAAGGTTTATATTTTGTTTTCTTTATCTTATTTCTTGAGCAGAGGCAGCAAATTCGATCCATTTACTTATGGATTGGTCGATCTGGGTTATTTTCATCTCTAGCAAGTCAAATGGGTTAAAAATTATTATAAATATAGCTTAACTGCTTAAGAGTAAACGGGTTAGAAAGTCACCCAAAGTATAACTTTAATGCATTAAACCTCCAAATCGATTATAATAATTAAAAAAAAGAAAAAAAAGAAAAGAAAGAGTAACTTACAATTGATATACGAGTAATATACTGTAATTTTTCAAGTCTTTAAAGTTTAAACACACTAAAAAACTACAGATAATGGACACAGTAGTGGCAATCTGGACCAGTCCATACTATAAATTACCATATTTGACCCATTAACCACCCGACCGACCTTCCCATTTGCCTCAGTCTTACATATTCCCCCTTTATTCAATTACTCATCTTTAAGCAAAATGTTATGCAGATACCCAATGCTTTGGCACACCTATCAGCACTAGTATTTAGTATTGTCGTGAGCTTGATACTTTCATGGCGACTGGCTTTGGCTTCTCTTCCTTTTATACTACTGTTTACCGTTCCTGTGTTAAGCATTGGGGCATTTATAAAAGGTCTGGGGATGAAGATGAAGAATGCCTCTGATATTAGTGGCGGGGTGTTAGAGCAGGCAATATCATCGATCCGAACTGTCTATTCTTATGTTGGGGAACAGCAGACTATAGATAAGTTCAGCCATGCACTACAGACAAGTTTGGAATTAGGAATAAAACAAGGATTTGCAAAGGGTTTGATGATCGGGAGCATGGGTATGGTTTTTATGTCTTGGGCCTTTATATCCTGGTTTGGAAGCTATCTCGTAACTGAAAAAGGAGAAAGTGGTGGCCGTGTCTTCGTGTCAGCAATCTTAGTCATCGTGACAGGGCTGTAAGTCTCTTTGTACACCATATCACTGGTCGATTCAGGTTATGTTTCAACTCTAACAGGTCAAACGGGTCACATGACACCTGGAGTGGGGTTTAATGCAAAGTCAAATAAGTATATTTGACGCGCTAACTATTTACAAAGCGGGTCATTGGACAAAAAAACGTTTTGGGTAAATCAAATAGAATCCGGTCTGTTTCCGATACAAAAAATTACATGTTCCAATCTGAACATGTTCCCCAGTCCACCCAAATTGCGGCTTCTTATCTGGATGATTCATTCAATGATAGAGTTACTAGTATTATATAAATGTTAATCATGTTATTTGTTAATCATGGAAGATGTCATCATGTTATTTGTATAGATGGTAAGTTTGACACACTAATTTATAAACGGACCAATGTGATTAAGTTCATTCACAGACAGGTCAAATAGTAGAATGAATCAAAGAAAATAATTACCAAGGAAATGAAACAAAATTCGTTCAAACCGTATTTATAATGCACACAACCTCCTAAATCTTTTTTATTCGAAGTTTCAGATTAATAGGAGCGGGTTCATTTGAGACCACTAATAAAACTTGAGATCCGGAGAACTAATCTGGGCTCTTAGGTCAAAAATCACATATGATATGGATTTTACATAATTTAATCACATGAGATTTCGATGGTCTCAAGCTCTTTAGTGCTCGCAAATGAACCTCCACCTATTGCGAGTATAATAATACAGCCTCTATTACCATATTTAAAGTATTAGTTAGTGGACAAAGAAGTGTTTGCATGTCAGTTGCACCCGTTCTAGAAATTTATGCCATCGATCTGATCCTCTTTTGACCCATTACCTGACCTGCCCATATAATGTGTGAGCTTTTTGAAAATTAGGCTATTCTACATATGCTAGAGTCTAAAGGATGTTATCTTCCTATTTCAGGTCTGCTATGAGCTCACTGCCAAATGTCACATACATTGTAGAGGCAGCAACTGCAAGAGCAAGAATCTTCGAGATGATTTCCAGAGTCCCTCTTATAGATTCCGATGATAGCAACGGAGAAACATTTCCATTTGTCAAGGGAGACATTGAATTTAAGGGTGTTCATTTCTCATACCCATCAAGGCTTGATACACCAGTCCTTCAAGGACTCAACCTTGAAGTGACAGCTGGTGAGACATTAGGTCTCGTGGGGGGTAGTGGGTCGGGGAAATCGACCATCATTTCTTTGCTTGAAAGATTTTATGACCCGGTCAAAGGAGATATCCTCCTTGATGGACACAGAATAAAGGGCCTTCAACTTAAATGGTTAAGATCTCAAATGGGGCTAGTTAATCAGGAACCAGCCCTATTTGCAACATCAATTAAAGAGAATATTCTTTTTGGTCAGGAAGGTGCTTCAACAGAGCTTATTGAGCTGGCAGCTAAAGCAGCAAATGCACACGAATTCATTATCAAACTGCCCAATGCTTACGAAACCCAAGTTGGTCAATTTGGAATTCAATTGTCAGGTGGGCAAAAGCAAAGAATTGCTATAGCAAGAGCTTTGCTCAAAGAACCGAAAATCCTTCTGCTTGACGAAGCAACAAGTGCATTGGATACAGAATCTGAACAAGTTGTTCAGGAAGCTTTAGAACAAGCTTCAATCGGAAGAACAACGATTATTATTGCCCATCGGCTTACAACAATCCGAAATGCTGATAAGATTGGGGTTCTCCAATCAGGGAAAGTCATTGAATATGGCCCACGAAGAGTTAATGCAAAAGAACAATAGTGAACAATGTGGGGACTACTACCAAATGGTGCAGTTGCAGCAATCAGCAGTAGAAAATGAGGAATTTGATGGTTCATATAACTCAAAAGAAGAAAGCAACTACCAAACACCCAGGACTTCTATTAGTGACAGATCAACCATTCCCAACAGTCCAGAATCATTTGCTAGTACCGTTCATTCGGATGATGGAAATGGTCACATAAAGTCGAGAAATAAATCTAATTCTAGTTCTTTACTATGGCGTCTTTTGAAAATGAATGCTCCTGAGTGGAAACGAGCCTTCCTTGGGTGCTTAGGAGCCATTGTTTTTGGGGCTATATATTCAATATATTCCTATTGCATGGGATCGGTTGTCTCGGTATACTACTTGCCAAATAAGGCCGATATAAGATCCGAGATAAAATTTTATATTGGAGTTTTTCTACTACTTGGAGTTTTTTGCTTCATCAGCAATCTACTCCAACATTATAACTTTGCAGTCATGGGAGAGCGTCTTATAAAGAGGGTGAAAGAGAAATTACTTGAAAATGTGCTAACATTTGAAATCGGGTGGTTTGATCAAGATGAGAACACAAGTGCAGCAGTTAGTGCCAAGCTTGCAACTGAAGCTAACTTGTTAAAGTTGCTTGTTGGAGACCGTGTATCTTTGATCCTTCAAGTGTTTGTCAGTGCGTTCCTTTCGTTTCTGCTTGCATTGATAATCACTTGGAGAGTTGCGATTGTAATGATTTCAGTGCAGCCATTGCTCATAGCAAGCATCTACTCCAAGAATGTTATTATGAAAAGTAATTCTGCAAAAACAAAAAATGCTCAACATGAAGGAACTCAACTAGCAAGTGAAGCAGTGGTGAATCACAGGACAATCACTGCCTTCTCTTCTCAAGAAAGAATCATGGGACTATATGCAGCAACACTGAAGGGGCCAAGAAAAGAAAGCATTAAACAGTCATGGTTCTCGGGTATGGGCTTGTTCACTTCCCAATTTGCAACAGTCGCTGCAATCTCTCTAGCATATTGGTATGGTGGAAGGGAAATGAACAAAGGACAGGTAACCCCGAAAGAAATGTTTCAAGTTTTCATGATCCTGATGACCACCGGAAGAAATATTGCTGACGCAGGAAGCCAGAGTTCTGATTTATCAAAAGGTGGTAGTGCAATGAGATCATTGTTAGCAATACTAGACAGAAAAACCGAGATCAACCCAGATGACTCTGAAGTTTCAAAAATTGAAAATATCAAGGGTGACATAGAACTGAAAGACGTATACTTTTCCTACCCATCAAGGCCTGAGCAGATGATCATCCAAGGCATGTCATTAAAGATTGAAGCTGGAAAAACAGTAGCTTTTGTTGGCCATAGTGGTTCTGGTAAATCCACTGTCCTTGGACTAATAGAAAGGTTTTACGACCCGATTAAAGGATCTATACTCATAGACGAACGAAACATCAAAGACTACAACCTACGTGACTTGAGATCACATATTGCACTAGTGAGCCAAGAACCAACTCTTTTCTCAGGAAGTATCCGTGATAACATCACATATGGTAATAAGGACATTAGTGAAGCCGAGTTAATAAAGGCAACAGAGCTTGCAAATGCCCATGGCTTCATAAGGTACTTATGCATCCTAAATTTATATCCTAAACTATTTTTAACTTTTTCGGTTTTAATCATCTTATTACATAACTTACTTCTTTATCTGTCATTAGGCCAATGTTATTCAAAAGCTAGTTCCTTATTACCCATTTTGTAAACCAGATACTGTGAAATCTGGTAAAATTTTGTCAACCTAGATATGACATGGCACAATTTAGCTTGCTAGAATGATGTGGCACAATTCAGTTTCTCGAATGACTTAATTACGTTTTGATTCCTAAACACTATGAAACTAAGGTTATACAGAATTCTCACATCAGGTTTACAAGCTAAATTATGTCACGTTCATGATTTGAAAATAAGTCAGCCAAAAAAGAAAGTAAGTTGTCAGATAAGCTGGTTTAAGTCTTTATTAGTTCTACTGATGAAAGTAAACAACCAATGCAGTTCCATGAAAGACGGATACGAAACCAACTGTGGAGAAAGAGGTGTTCAATTATCAGGTGGTCAAAAGCAACGAATCGCACTTGCACGAGCAATACTAAAGAATCCAGCTATACTTCTTTTAGACGAAGCAACTAGCGCACTGGATAGCGCATCTGAGAAACTCGTGCAGGAAGCGTTAGAGAATATGATGGAAGGCACGACGTGTGTGGTCATTGCTCATCGGTTATCAACTATACAAAAATCGGATTCTATAGCTGTGATCGACAATGGAACAATAGTTGAACATGGATCGCATTCGGAACTAGTTTCCATTGGGGATTCGGGTGCTTATCATTCTCTTATTAGGCTTCAACATTTGTGAGAGTTATAAAAATGTACGTCATTTTGATAGATTTTGTTTAAATGTTTTTTTTTTTTGGCTTGATTGTATATGTATTAATGTGTGGTGTAAGGAATGATTGTAAATTTTTAACCTAAATTTAAACTTGAACTTAAAGTAGTTTATGCGATTTGTTGCAACTTTTTCCATTATGATTTTTGAAAAGGTCACGTCGTTTTGAATTATTATTTTTTTATATGAAAAGGTTATGTCTCTGTGAATTGTATTAATCAATGAAGTTCAGGCAATATGACAGAATGTCACATTGACTTTTACAAACAATGCACTGTTGTGCAAAAAGAAAGCAATATGTAAATTAATTATTACATTTTGCATGGAAATTTATATACAACATGTAATATTAATTATTACATTTTGCATGGAAATATAAAACAAGCGGGCAACAAGCTGCACGGTTAATCCTTTTCGTATAGTAAACCTAAGAGGTTTAAACACGAACTTGATAGATGAAGCTTATTATTTGTTGGGTTCAGTAAAAGAA
>JAOEHQ010048277.1:0-10300 GCA_025447715.1 Asclepias incarnata | reverse complement strand
ACAAATAAAAAATAAAAAATTTCATTCCCTCCCATTCTCTCCATATTATAGAGAATGGGGAGAATGGAAACAATTCCTCTTCCTTCTTTCCCATTCTCATTCCCTAGTCTAACCAAACAAGGGAAGTAATTCTCATTCCCTTTCTCTCCTTTCCATTCCATCCTACCAAACACCCCCTTAGTTCACGATATCCTTTTCCTTGACGGATAAATCGCTTCTTCGATCGGTACTCACGTACCGCTAACTATTAGTGAATCGGTGGCCCGGAATGGGCTCAGAAGTGCCTACCGCTCTGCCTCTAGTCCACTACACTACACATCAATAACAAATTACTCTAACTCAATGAACCATGCATGCATATATATAATGACTATATATGGCCATATAGGTTCTATAACCTTTAAAAAATTGACAACATCTAATGTTACTACCAGAGAATGTAAATCTAGAGTTGCAAGTTTTGACATTGACTATTCCTTTTGCCACCAAAAACTTAAGATCAGAGCTAAGCATACAGTTGTGGTCGCTGGATGATAGTTGTAACAAAGGGATGCATGGAGTTATGCCAACAAACAAAAAAAAAAAGACACTTGAAACATATAAAAAGTTGTGTTATTTGCAACAGCAAAAACAAAAACTGTAGAAAATTATCCGCCCTTGTATCCGGGAATAGATATAAAAGACAGGAAAACCGATTTCATGTTTACTCACGAAAGGCATATCCTGGGATTCTTAGTTCAACTTCCGAGAGTTTGTCCTTCTTCCTCATTGCATAAATCGAAACCAATCAGCCAGCTGGTAAACACATAAAATAGCAATATATGAAATTAAAAGTTGCCACGCACAGTCATCCTTCATTGCATCTTCAAGATTATACTTAACTAAACCTCTATATAAAACAAGACACATACCTGCTCAGTTACTATGATTAGAAAAGAATGTTATAAAGTAGGAGAAAGATCATTTTAGCAACATGCAGAAATTAACATAAATATTGAGAGTGGTTAACTTAAAAAACAAACCTTCTTATCGTCAGATAGTACATCATATGCTCCCTCAATTATCTCAAATAGCTTCTCAGCATCTTCGTTGATGCTTGTAAAAATATCTTTCCAAACATGGACTTCTACTCCACTCGCACTTCTTGTTAGGAACGTACCCGCCTGCTTTTCTAGATAATCATTTACGAGTACTATAAAAGGCTCTTGTATATCAAATAAAAGAGAAATTCCGAAAAAGGAAACATTTTTACTTAAATTTCCTATTTGGGGGAATGTAAAATATTTTTGAATTAATAATTAATGAGCATAAGTTTATAAATTAGCAACAAAAAAAAAGGTAATATTTCCTTTTTCGAACTCTAAATTTGGTTTCTCAATTAAGAAATTTTGGATTATGTGTTATCTTTTTTTTAAAACATTTTTGATATTATGTTACCTTTTTTAAAAAACTACTAAAATTAAGTTACCTTTTCTGACAAAAAATAAACTTCTAATCCTTTTTTTTTTTATATATATTAAAAACATGTTACGTTCCCCTTATTAGGAACTTTAGGTAAATATATTCTTTTTTTTCAGAATTTTCCCTAAAATAAAAGAAAAAACAAAACCTGGTCTGGGTGATGTTTGAGTACAGCTTTATGGTATGCTTTTTTAATTTCTGGACCAGATTCTGACCCTTTTAGTCCCCTAACAAGGCATAGTAAAATGAGCATTCAATGTTTATAAGTTACAGACGAATATAACGCAAACTTACAAGACCAGGTAGTGATCCATTGGTTTCCCTTGTATCAAATTTATATTCACAGAAGAAAGACGCTGACGAGCTACTGTTAAATCTTCCACATGCTTCTTTTTACTACGCTTTTCAAGAAGAGAGACAAGTCTCTCAAAATCAATGGCTGCATACAGATAGTCTCTTATCTTCTCAAATAAATTGGCCCTCCTATAAATTGCCTGTGAACATGATAATGCTGGAAGTTAGTTTTAATCACAAACAATAATATCCACAATAATATTCCAAGGAAGTTGTATTTTATTGTATATAATAAAAGTTAAGAATGATCTCTATATATAGTAATGGTTTAAACATAGATACCCAATATATCTAAATAATTTACATAATAGTGCTCATAGTCTAATGCACAAAGACAACCGTATTGATGATTATATTCTATAGTGAACATAGTAGGACCACATCTCGCAGATTCCAAGTACTAAACGAATTTTTCGGAAAAATAGTGTAATTCTTAAACACATTTGTAGAACAGGTAAGTCAACAACCAACTTCGTAGAACCAGTAAACCCGGAAGAGCAAAGACCGGGTTTGGGAAACCCGGCCTATAGGTTGGAAAGGTGTGGATATTGCATGTTGCAGGTGGCATTGACGATAGGTTAACGATCAGGTTTGGGAAACCCGGCCTTTACATGTGGCATACATGGAATTTGCTGCCGGCATGGCCCGGGTTTCTCAAACTCATGTGTACTGGTTCTAGAAACTACCTTGTTGACTTACGGGTTCTACAACTTTGTTTGAGAAACACCTTACTTCTCAAAAAAGAATAAAAATAAAAAAAATAGAATAAACAGACCTTCGTGTAATCCCCATCAAGAGCTATAGCAAGATTGCAATCTGCAATAGCATCAATCACTTCACCCAAAGCTTCGTGTGCAGCCGCACGATTGCATAAGCAGATAGCAGTGAAATGCCTTGATTCAACACTCCTCGTTATAGCATTAGTATAATGCTCCATCGCTTCTCTATATTTCCCACCTTTAAAAGCTTCATTTCCTGCACTCTGGAGTTGATAGAGTTGTAAATAAAATAAACATGAACAAATCAGTGTACAAAGAATTTGTGTTGTATATGTGTATGTCACATGAAAATGCAGAAGTCAACTACAAAGTGAATACTTTATACCATAATTAAATCAAAGACTGCCAAGGCAGTCACACTTGCTAATGTTTTAACGATGTGCAGAAAATTCTACTAAATTGCAGAAGACAGAGCAAGGAAAATATACTTGTTTAGGGCAAATAATACAGCTCTGCAATAACACAGTAACATAACAATTTTTTGCGGGTAGGATTAAGATTCAAGACAATTTATTACTTTGTCGGCGATATAAATAATAAACCGAACCACATAATCTGTTTCATACCTTACAGCGAAGAAGCTCAAGGAGAGAGGCAGCTGAAGGAGAGGATGGTCCCTCAGTCCTACAATGGGGGACACAAATTCAAAATTTGATAATATCATTATCTTCAAAGAACATTATTTATACAAGAAATTTTGGTTATTACTTGGTTTCATGAGACCCTAGTTGCTCATATTGCTCAAGGATAGAAAGGGCCAACTCAAACTTAGCCATACGAAAGTAGGACCTAGACATCAGGCTCCATCTCCAAAGCTTCAATGGTTGCTTTTGATCCTCATCTGACATGTGATTACAATTCTTTTCAGCAATAGCAAGTGTTTGCTCACACATTTCAATAGCCTCCTCATATTTATGCAGCTGTGACATTTCACATATGATGAACTCAATGTTAAGAATAAATATATCCCAAAGTAACATGAGGTGATTAGCATTATTACTGAAATTCTAGTAAGTTGCAACCGAAGATACCATAAAGAGAGCCTCCCCTTTCATCTCAAGCAGTTTCTCTGAATAGTAGCTTATTGATAAGGCTTTTGTAATAACCTCCAATGCATTAGTTGCTGAATCGACAGTTTTATTTTTCAAAAGTTCAGCAGACTGGTTGATATACCTAAACACTTTCTGTCAGCCAGTAATACCCAAATCAGAAGCTGATATCTACGAGTAGAAAGATAAGCAATAACTCAAAACACACACACACACACACACAAGCAGTGGCGGTTCTTAGTTGGGGCCCGGGGGGCCCGGCCCCCTCTGTTTTTTCGCTCAGTAGTGCTATTATATCTATATTTTGTTCGGAAAATTTTATATTTATTAAGTTTGCCCCCGCCGATTATTTTTCTTAAAATTTTGAGTCCCCCATTTAGTTTAGTAGTCCATAAACAATTACCTATTTTAATATTTATAGCCCATAACCCATTTAAAAGCCCAAATATTTTAAATATTTATAGCCCATAACAATTTTATATTTAAATATTTAAAATTTCTTGGCCCTTCCACTGGAAAATTCAAGATCCGCAACTGCACACATGCCTAAATCCTAATTACATGCGTGTATATGTTGCTTAAATGGTATATACTACCTCAGCATTTTGTACTCCATCAGATGCCTCAATCGTAAGCCTTCCATCCAGGCAAACCATTCCAGAGTCCAAGTACTTTTTGTAACTTTTCTGTGCATCATCAATTTCTCCAAGAACCAAATGACAACTAAAAAACACATGACATAAAGAACAATTCAAATGTCTGTGATTAATAACAAAATGAATATACAAATCATCATTGAGTTTTTGTAATCCAGACATATTAATGCTACTTAAAATATGTATATAAGAAAAAACCTGAAATCTTACTTTCCAGCTGTTAGATAGACCTTAAGAAATCCTGGATCTAATCGAGTTACCATTCTGTAGTCATCTATAGCTTTCCTAATCTTTCCAATTGACATCCTTTTAGCAGCACGATTAGTGTAATTCAAGACGAGAGGTTCAAGTTCTGGTGTCTTAGAACATATGTCTGCACCTCCAACAAATACCGAAGCTACAGCTTTTGCTGCATTCCTCCATTGTTCCCTCTCTAGAACTAAATTTATATTGTCGGAAACTGCAGTAGAAAGTGCTGCTTTAAGCTCCTTTATTCTCTCATTCAACTCATATTTAGTTTCTACAAACGTCATCTCCTCATTCTTATTAGTCTCGGATGATAATTCCTCTCGGCATTTTTCCAAATCCTCTTGAAGCTTGTTCATGTTTAGAACCGTGTCCTTATTCTTGGCTTGAAAAGAATCCAACTCTGTGGTACCTTTGTTCAGTTGACTCTTCAGACTTTCAATTTCTTGGCGACACGATTGTAGTTCTTTTTCTTTATTTGCTAGTAATGGACTTAAATCAACTTTCTTTGAAAGCAACTCTGTAACCTTAGGTGTCACAGATGCAAATTCTGTTTTATCAAATTTTGATGAATTGTTAACAGAAGCTTGGTTAACACATATCGACTTCTTTCAGAAAAATGAGACACAATCTGACGGCATATAAATTCAAAAGTGAAAAGCTGCATCTAATGATTAACAAGTCAGTGCTGTAACATACTTTATACCGTAATATTAACATAGTGGACCAAAATATACTTACTAATCTTGCAATGACACCTCATTAATCATCATCGATCACAGTCCTTTTTATGGATGTTGACTAACTAGGTGTTTCTAAATCACCCAATCACTTAACCTCCAAAAAGGGCTTAGCTTAGCTCTAATACCAAGACCTTGGGTTCAAAGGTAGCGAGTTCAACTATAATGGGGGAACATTAGGGAAAGTCTGGATCGATCACTTAACACGGAAGTCTATTATCAAAATGATTTTACATATTAGAAACAATGCCTCCAATATACACTTCCAGGTTAAATAAATAGCTATGAAACACATATCTTACTACTGAATTCATACATTTCATTCCTATAAGCTTTGTTTCATATCCACTTGCCCCCTCATAAAGGGGCCTTGGGGGAATACCACCCGGGTTCGAACCCTGCCGAAGGCAGATTAGGCCCAACCAAGGCTTCTGGGGAGTCACCAGGCAACGTTGCAAGGTCGCTAGCTTGAGAGAAATATTCTCTAAGGGATCAGAGGGTTCCCTAGCACTTACCCTTCTTTTTTTTTTTTTAAGATACTAATAGTCTCTAGAAGCAACAAAGTAACATGAACCAAATGACACCCGCGTTTAATTGTGCATTTAATCTGACAAAGTCATGATAATCAGTTTTGTACTTGACTAGTTGACTTGCTGTAATAACGCTCCTACTCAAAAAAAAAAAAATGTAGATTTTTAACAAGAAATATAAATTGAATACTAACCTGTTGTTAGTGCTTTAATTTAATAACCCAGAAATACTTGAATTACGTACTAATCGGGAATTTGATTACAAGAACCCGATTGAACAAAACTATAGATTCAATCAAAGATTAACCAAGAATAAACTAACCAAGGGCAGTCGTCCCGATTTATTATTATTATTATTATTAAAAGGTTATTACAAATCGAAGATGATGCTATAAGGAATATGAAGAATAGTAAAGTATAAAGAAAATTAGGGATTCCCTTTCTTTTCATTTTTTGTGCTTTCTTTTAACTTAAAGAATAACTTTTATTCTTTATTTTTTCTTTCTTATCTCTTTTCTATTCCTTTCATTTCTTTTCCTTACAATAATAATGTTGAATTGATAAAGTAAATAAAGCAACACTGATTATACACTCACTCACTTATGTATATATGAAAAACAGAGGAAAAATGGAAGTTAACTCAATTGCATTCATATGAAGAAATAAAGCCTTTAAATAGGCAACAATAAGACCCACTAAGCTCCACTAACGGTTACATTGACTGACCACGTACTACTCGCTAACAACCCGTAAAACTTGGTCAAACTATAAGACTACTTCTTATTTTAACAAACTACCAAAAAAAAAGACTTAAATAAAACATGCAAAATAAAGATACATATGTCACCAGTAACATATGTCACGTAACCAAAATAATAAACAAATGATGTTTCACTTTTAACACCCTCTCTAAACATCATAGTCTACCATCCCCATGCTCTTGATGTGCCTCAGCAAAACAGGTCCCGTTAAGCTCTTGGTTAATGAATCTGCCACTTGCTCTTCTGATTCAATATGCTCCAATTCAACTTCATTCTTCAAAACTTTCTCTCTGATGAAGTGATAATGAATCTCAATGTGTTTCGTACGAGCATGAAACACCGGATTATTCGCCAACTTAATTGCAGAGACATTGTCACACCATAACTTAACAGGATAATCCATTCTTTGATTCAAACACCTTAACAGCTCTACTAACCAAGTAATTTCCTGGGCTGCCATTGCAGCTGCCCTATACTCTGCTTCAGTTGTGGATAACGAAACCGTTGGTTGTAGTTTACTACACCAAGAAACTGCACCTGGACCAAACTTAAAGACATAACCGGTAGTAGATCTTCTCGTGTCTAGATCACCACCATAATCAGCATCACAATAACCACTTAATTTTGGTTCTACTTGATTCTCGAACAAAATACCCTTGCCAGCAGTACCCTTCAAGTATTTGAAGACAACTTTCATTGCTGCCATATGCGGTTTTCTCGGATTCTGCATGAACCTGCTGAGCACTCCAACCACGTATGCTATGTCGGGCCTCGTCAAAGTAAGATAAATAAGGCTGCCCACCATTTTTCTATATTGGGAAGGATCCTCAAGAAGAGTACCTGCAGCAGCATATATCTTGGCATTTCTATCCATTGGAACAGTAGCTGATTTGCATGATGCCAAACCAAATTTGTGTAATAAATCACAAGTATACTTATTCTGATGCAACATCAGACCACCCTCAACATAAGATAATTCCAACCCAAGAAAACGTTTAAGAACACCTAAATCTTTCATCTTAAACCGAGTAGATAGATTAACTTTTAGTAACTCTATCTCCTCACTAACGTCTCCTGAAATAATGAGATCATCAACATACACCAAAATAAACACGACTTTATCAGCTAACCTCTTTACAAACAGGCTGGAATCGGCTGAAGTTAAGTGATACCCATTCTGCTCCAAAAATTCTGCTATCTTCCCGAACCACAATCTTGGAGATTGTTTCAAGCCATAGATCGCCTTTTTCAGCTTACACACATGTTCTGGATTTTCTTTGCTTTCGAAGCCCAACGGTTGATCCATATATATTACATGATCAAGCTCACCATATAAGAAAGCGTTATGGACATCCATTTGCCATAAACTCCACCCCTTTGAAGCTGCTAGAGCAATGAGCACTCGAATAGTTGTGATTTTCGCAACGGGGCTAAACGTATCTTCATAGTCTAGCCCTTGTTGTTGTGTAAACCCTCGTGCCACCAAGCGAGCTTTGAACCTCTCAATCGTCCCATCAGCTTTCTGTTTCAGCTTGTAAACCCATTTGCACGAGATCGGCTTTTCACCACTTGGTTTTGGGACGAGCTCCCAAGTTTGATTCCGCATCAGTGCATCCATCTCATCCTGCATTGCTGCCACCCATTCATCTCTCTCAATGGCCTGATAATATGTCTCAGGTTCCCTAAACTCATCTTCAACAGTGGCAACCCGAGCATACAAATTAGCATACTTAGGATTCGGCTTGCGCTCCCTTTGTGATCTGCGCGGTACAGGTTCAGGAACTTGAACAGGCGACTGATTCTGAGATTGATCAGCTTGAATATCAATTTCTTCAGCCTGCATTTCTTCGGTCACACCCTCTTCTGTTTGCTTCAGAGTTACTAGTGACTTATCAACCTTTTCAGCAAGGGTGGTTGAGTCTTCTAGCAACTCTTTTTCCGGTCCCCACCAGGAAGACATTTCATCAAACACGACATTCCTGGACACATGACTCTTTCCTGAACTTGGTTCAATACACCGCCATCCTTTTCTTTCCGAGTCATAACCTACAAAAATGCACCGTGTTGCCTTTTTCTCCAACTTGTGTCGCAACTGGTCAGGAACAAATACATAACACACGCACCCAAATATACGGAAATAATGAACATTGGGTTTAATTTTAAATAACCTTTCAAACGGTGTTACATATTGCAGGTTTTGTAAGGGAGTCCTGTTGATCACATAACACGCTGTCCGCATAGCCTCTTCCCAGAAGCGGCCTGGCAGATTTTTGGAATGTAATAAGCTTCTCATTACCTCTGCCAAGTGCCTGTTCTTCCGTTCTGACACGCCATTTTGTTGAGGTGTGTTTGGACACGTGAGTTGACGCTTGATTCGCTTCTCTTTCAAATAATAATCAAAAGCAGTGGATAGATATTCCCCGCCATTGTCTGATCGCAAACACCTCACCTTATAGCCTGTTTCCCTTTCGGCCTCAGCCTCGAACTCTTTGAACTTAGCCATGACACTAGACTTCTCCTTCATAAAATAAATCCAAGTAAACCTTGAGTAATCATCAATAAAAGTAACTGCATACCTTGAACCATTTATTGATGGATGACTGGTGGGTCCCCAAACATCTGAGTGTACGAGGACAAGGGGTAACTCTGCTCGGTAGTTTGAAGTATTGAAACTTGCTTCATGAGCTTTGCCATATTGACAACCCGCACAAATAATCTCCTTGTTGACTTCAAGTTTGGGCAGCCCTGCTACCAGCTCATTATCCATCATAAGCTTCAATTTATCGAACCCCACATGACCTAATCGGCAATGCCACATGTCAACGTTTTGAACCACCTTTGTCTTCTCAACATACGCGTGTTCGGCTGACAACACGTATATGGTTTCTTTCTTGTGCCCTTTCAGAATAGGAATCGAACTGGTTACCAATTCCTTAAACACATACACCTCCTCTGGCCCGAACAACACATACTTCCCTTCATCAGTTAGCTGAGGAACTGAGAGTAAATTCTTCTTCATTCCAGGCACATGATACACATTTGTCAACTGTAACTCACGTTTATTATCATCGGTGGGAAAAATAACCTTACCAGTGTGAGCAATTTTGTGCCTGGAGTTGTCTGCGATAACCACCACCCTGCTGCCCTCGTACTTGATTGGATTGGACAACTTCCTCTTGTCGCCGGTGAGGTGGTTCGAACAGCCGGAATCCACTATCCACTCATCGAGCCTGTTGGGTAGTTCTTGCGTAGGTGTATCGTCTTCACCTTCAATTCGAGCAGTTAGGGCTTGAACATCCCAATTGCCCTCTTCTTCAACAGTAGCTGAATTGCCCTGATCCGAGGGTTTCGATCTACAATCCCTCGCCATGTGACCACGACGTCCACAGGTATAGCAGTTGAATGGAAAACGGCGATTTCCATTCTTCCCTCTCTGATTTCCTTGTCCGCCACTCGTTTCCCCTTTTTCTTTTTCTCTATCTGAGCCCTCGTTCTTATTCCCTCTCCTGGACTCATAATGGTTATTATGAGGGGGCCTTTTTGACTTACTGGACCCTTCTTTGGACCTGTTGTTTCCTTTAGCCTTGTTAGCAAATAAGGCTTCAATTTCTGGTTTACCACTTGACTCCATATTAATATTCGCTAGCTGCTTAGAAAGTGCCTCCTGACTCGCTAACAAGTTCTCAAATTCAGAAAGGGTTGGCTGGTTGGGCCAACCTTGCAC
>JAOEHQ010048276.1:0-10301 GCA_025447715.1 Asclepias incarnata | reverse complement strand
GTGCTGAGCCGTCGGTGACGGAACTGTGGTGGTGGTTGATGATGACGTTGGTTATCCTAGCAATTGAAAATGGTAGGTGTGTTGTGTATTGTTTGGTGGCTGTAGACCAGTGTTTTTGTGTGGAGAAGATGACCATTCTCACATCTGTTTGATGAAGTACTATAAGAAGACAAAAGAAAGAATATGTTGGATTTTATAGTCTTTGAAGTCCGCCTATTTCAAAATTTAGGATTGTCATTTTTTACTTTTCATTCCATTTCTTATAAAGGTGGTTGGTATATGTTTTATAATTTGTATATCCGTTTCTTTTTAGTATAACAAATTTATTAACTAATAAATGTTTCAGTTATTAGTCTTTTAAAAAAAGTATAAGTTGAAAGGTAGTAAGAAAAGTGGATATTGTTAATAAATGTGATGAGATTATGAATATATGTATGATTTTACACATACATTATATATTTTTTCTATATAATTTTTATCTTTATGTCTCTTACGATACGAGTCACGATACGATACACGATTCAAAAAATCATAAAACGAGTGGACACACGATACACGATTCGACAACTATGGATGATACTACTAAAGTGATACATGAACATAATAAATAAATAAATAACAATCCCACATTAAAACATTAGGAGTGAAGAATGAATCGGCAATTGACGATAAAAAAAAATACTTTATGTAAAAGAAAGTATATAGTTACGTACCTATATTTCTTTCAGACAATTTATCAAACACATAATTATTGAAGAAGGTTGGCAAACCAACCAAACTAATAGAACCAAAGAAACATCCAAGAGACTACCCAAATATAGGGGAAATGTCCTGCAAATTGAAGAAAACTCGTTAGAAACACCTCACATAAAGCTATGTTGTTGTTCCTTCTTAAAACAAAACTGAAAGCTCTAGTGACCATGAGAACAAAAACGCAAAAATTGCTGCTCTAACTAAGTCTTTGAAAATCTACAAATAATCACAAAGGTCTAGCTTCCAATATTACAAAGGTCTAAACTTGAACTAAAAAACACAACCCATATCAAATAACGTATTAACATACCACTTAAAAAGTATCAAAATATAAAGGTAACAAAAAAAAGAGACTATAACATACAAAATCTTTAAAGCAATTAAAGTAAAATGCTGCTGTAAAAAAAAATTCACCTGTTGTAGAATCTGTGGGAACTCAGAACAAACATTATTTGTTCTTCGACCACCATCAAAAATCTTGTCCAGAGTGATGTCTTCAAGCTAATACTAAGCCTTTACGAACGCCACTTAGAATCTTCCCAATGAGGAGATACGTCTTCAGCTTAGACTATTGTCAAGCACCGATCGAGACTTAAAAGCTCGCTTTGCTGCATATTGTAATACCCAAATTGAGAAAACCACCAAAACTTTACCATTTTTTTAATTAAAATTTAAAATTTAAAAATGCTTACATCTGCCTTAGGAAGTAAAGTGATTGCGCATATAGTCGATATTATTATTTAAACACATGAAACAAACATTCCAACTTACCAAGCAAGACACAGCACGTATCAAAACCAAATTTTCTTTAACCTTTTAAGCAATTAATCATAATGATAATTATAACAAACCACAATCAGGCAACAAAAATAAATATCATAACAACAACATTTTATTATTATATTACATACCATTAGCTAAATATGAAGAACACGACATAGAATCTTGGATTTTAAGTTGAACAAAATAATCCCTTGATTTAACTCTTGGTTTGTTGATGATTCCAACTGAAAAACAAAAATTTCCAAAAGTAGCATTAATAATAATAATTCAAACTAAAAAAGACCCATTAATAAAAACACAAAATGTACATATAAATATAAAACAAAAAATCAACAAATTTATAGATCTATAGCTTTCACCTCCGAAAAAGATTAAAACTTTTTTACAAAGAAAGTAAAACTCTTTTTTATATAAATCCATGTGTAAAAATTGGAGAAAACTTGATGTGTTTGTTGAAAACTTACCATGTGTTAGTTGAAACTTACCTTGATGTGTTAGCTGAAAACTTCTTTTTATCTATAAAAAATTGTTTGAGCGAATTAGCATATGGAAATAGAGAATTTTGTTGCTTTTCGTTTAAGTGTGAATGACGAGATGAATGCTTGTATATATAATACAGATGGCGAAAGTAGCGAGAGACGTCTCGAACCAATGAATGAAACCAGCAATTGGATCTAATAAAAACCCTAATTATAATGGAAAAAGAATCTGATAAAAAGAGATGAATGAATGATGAATCCATACTCTTTAGTCTTCGATCAACATACCTACAACAACAACAACAACAACCGGTACACAATACCGCGTAAGCGGTGTTTGAGGGAGGTAAGATGTAGGCAGACCTTACCCTTACCCAAAGGTAGAGAGGCTGCTTCCTAAGGACCTCCGGCCAAAGTGGGGAAGAATAATAAGGTGCAGGGGATAAGAAAACATACCTGACTGCTGGGTAACATGTAGCTTCATTTAGGGTAGATTATAGAAACAAAACCATAAGGCATACAAACAAATTCAACAAAACGTTACAAATAAGAGCTTGTATGAGCATATTAAGGAGCAACATAACGTATAATAAAATGCCCAAGATATATTAAGAACGTATATAAAGCCAAGCATGCAACTGATACGAGTGTAAATAAGACAGGTAGCATTGAAGACATACTTACACATAGCAGATTATACCTGGAAGTCCTAAGGTCTGACGAGCCCATATAAGATAGCAGACGCTACTCAGACTAAATTATAAATTAAATTTGGCCACCTAGCTTTAAAAAGCAACCCCAAACCCCTATCAAAGTTACTTATCTACCGTATTCTTTTAAAGATAACCCTAGTTCTCTACGAGGCCTATGAGGATTTACCATTTTCAATAATGAAAACATGATATGGAAGCAAGAGAAAAGGTCTTTGGGAGTAGAAAAAAGAAACTTTCGAGACACCTTCCTATACCGTTTCACAGTGAAATACCCAAACAGATAACGCCGCATACACTCAACGCGTAAGCGCGTGAGATAACCATCTCCTCTACCTCCACCGTCTAATAAGCCAAACAAATTTGTTTCCTTTTTAACATTGTGCCATTCATTAGTTACCTAACAAGGCCCATAACTTATTTATAATATCAAATACACCCCTATTACATGAAATCCAATATGTGATTATAAAACGAAAATCACAAGGAGTCAACAACAACAATACCCAATCAATCATATGAGGCAGGGACAAAAAAAAAAAGTCTCATTGATAAATGTAACTAAGATAAGAAAATATTTATATTAATTATTTTTATTTTTATTAACTAAAAAAAACCGTAAAGTTTTTTTTCTCTTATGAGACAATTTTATATATCGAAATCTGTAATAAACAATATTTTTTGTTCACGTATATATGGCATGATATAATTCAGCTTAAGAAAGTGAGGCAAGACAATTTAAATTATAAAATGATTTATGTTTAAATTTTGCAAACACTATTTCACTAAGATATTAGAAATAATCACATAACTATTATTACCTAATTTTGATATTATATGTATCCATATCTTGATTTTTAAAACATGCCTCATATATTTTTATTTAGTATATGATACAATTTAATACCTGATATGTTGGATCTATTGTTACAAAGTATGCTAAAAGTCTAAAATCCAAAAGGTGACACCAAATAATTTTTGAAAATCAAATACTTCATCCATCTCTTTTTACCATATATCTCATCACCTGACATTTGGAGACAAAGGTTGAGGGTTCAATTCTCACTCATTACAAAATGCGGTAGTCATTTCGAAGACAGTCTCTCTACCTTTAAATAAAGATAAAGTTGTTTACATTTCCGCTTTCACATACCTTGTAAAAGACAAGATTATATATCGTTGTTGTTATTATCAATTTCTTTGGGGGAAAAAACCCCCCAAAAAAGACAACTACCATTTAATAGTCACAAGTAGTCAACAACAACAATACCCAATCAATCATATGAGGCAGCGACAAAAAAAAAAGTCTCATTGATAAATGTAACTAAGATAAGAAAATATTTATATTAATTATTTTTATTTTTATTATCTAAAAAAAACCGTAAAACTTTTTTCTCTTATGAGACAATTTTATATATTGAAATCTGTAATAAACAATATTTTTTGTTCACATATATATGACATGATATAATTCGGCTTAAGATAGTGATGCAAGACAATTTAGATTATAAATAATTTATGTTTAAATTTTGCAAACACTATTTCACTAAGATATTAGGAATAATCACATAACTTTTATTACCTAATTTTGATTTTATGCGTATCCATATCTTGATTTCACAAGATGATATTTAAAACATGCCTCATATATTTTTATTTAGCATATGATACAATTTAATACCTGACATGTATGATCTATCGTTACAAAGTATACTAAAAGTCTAAAATAAAAAAGGTGGCACCAAATAATTTTCAAAAATCAAATACCTCATCCACCTCTTTTTACTATATATCTCATCCCTTTATATTTGGAGACAAAGGTTGAGGGTTCAATCCTCACTCATTGTAAAATGGTCGGTAGTCATTTTGAAGACAGTCTCTTTACATTTAAATAGGGATAAAATTGTTTACATCTCAACTTTCCGATACCACGTAAAAGACAAGATTATATATCATTGTTGTTATTACCAATTTCTTTGGGAAAAAAAAAAAACCCAAAGAAAAGACAACTACCATTTAATAGACTTTCATGACCCAAATATAATAACAAATAGTACAAGGGACTATTTTAAACTAAACCAAAACATCAAGCACACTTCCTATAAAATTATTCCCCACACATCCACTACAAAAACCCACTGATCCTTGCAAAATCACCAATTCCATTCCCTTTTTCTTCTCTACCACAAAAAAAAAAAAAAATCCCCAAAAAGCCTCTGACCTTTATTTCACTAAAAGAAAAAAATAAAAAAGCGCAAAAAACCAAACATCATCATGGTACGTATAAGCAACAACCTAGTAGGAATCCTAAACTTCATAACATTCCTCTTATCAATCCCAATCTTGGCCGGCGGCGTGTGGCTCTCACGCCAAGGCACATCAGAATGCGAGCGTTTCTTGGACCGCCCATTAATCGCACTGGGTGTCTTCCTCATGATCGTCTCATTGGCAGGCCTAATCGGCGCGTGTTGTCGCGTGTCATGGCTGTTATGGGTTTACCTCTTTGTTATGTTTTTACTGATCCTTTTACTGTTTTGTTTTACCATATTTGCATTTGTTGTCACTAATAAAGGTGCTGGTGAAAAAGTTTCCGGTAAAGGGTATAAGGAATATAGGCTTGGAGATTATTCTGATTGGCTGAGAAAAAGAGTGAATAGTGATAAGAATTGGAATAAGATTAGAAGTTGTTTGGTTGATAGTAAAGTTTGTAAGAGTTTGATTGATGATAATGGGAGTACTCCTCGTGATGAGTTTTATAACAGCCATCTTTCTTCTATTCAGGTAACTTTTATTTATTTATTTTATTTTTTGATTAATTTTATGGAATTAATAAAAATAACGGTCTTCTAAAAATAACAATCTAATATAATTAATATGTACATTTTATTTATTTGGTTTTGGTGAAATATATATATATTTTTTTGGATCTGATATTGTGCTTAGAGTAATATGATTAAAAAAATTATGTTTAGGTAGTTTGATATTTTGTGAATTAAAAAGATTATGTTTATGTATATCTTAGTTGATTTTATTTTTTTTTTACCTTTAAAAAAAAGGTAGTTGATATTTTGTGAATTAATTAATCATTGGATTATTATACTAGTGTTTGGAGAGGTTTTAAGGGTTAGGTTGACTTTTTCTACAAGATTTATTTATTTATTATGATTAATTAATTTGATTTTAAGGGGTGAAAATTGAAATAAGCTGATTACAACAAAGGTGAGATTTATTTATTTATTATGATTAATTAATTTGATTTTAAGGGGTGAAAATTGAAATAAGCTGATTACAACAAAGGGCAGGATTAATTAATTATGATTAATTAATTTAATTTTATGCCTACCATCTTTTTAAAACTATGAGACAGTTTTGTAGTATATGTTTTGTCGAGTATAAAAGGTTATGTGGAAGTATTTGTTAAAGTCTGAAGTAGTACTTTTAAGCAAAAAAAGGGTTGAGTTTGACCTTATTGGATGGAGAAAAGGTCTTTTGGTGGTTATAAAAGTGAGCTAATTTATAGGGAAAAGGTGTAAATGTGAATTGTAAGCTATGATGGGCTTTTTTTTTAATAGAAAAGTGACCACAGATTTGGTTGACTTATTAATCTAGCTGAACTAAATCTTCTTTAACTATTAATCTGGTGTTAAACGTGGATCTTGTTGAATAAGCTTAAAGGCTCTTGTGCTTTTTGTATGAATCGTGATTTTGGACTTTCTCTAGACGTCACGAGTTTAAATCCAACCATGGTCATTCGTTAAGGCAAACGATAGAACTATAAAAGAGTATGTCGAGCGTTAAAAGTTAATAATACTTTCATGTGTGGCCAATTGGGCGTGCAGGGAAAGTTGGCTAATGGGTTGGGTTTTGTTTATTTGTGATGCAAATGTTTTGTCCGTTTTTCTTAAATGATTAATAATTAAGGCATTAATATGACAGTTGCTATAGCAATCTGAATTCTTTAATCCAGCTGTTTAAGAGCCAGGACAAGCTAAAATCATACTTTTGGGACTTCTGACCTTTTAAACGTCTTTGGCTCATTTGGCAGACCGTCTTTTAGTAAGATGTTTTAATTGACCTGTTTGCTAAAACGTTATCCAGATCACGACAAGTTTATTATTAAACAGGTCAAACAGAGAACCTAGAAGCGTTTGTCATTTTATTGTAACAAGTGTATCTATGCCATTCCATTTTTATTTAGCTTTGTTTGTCTAATCTTGTTTTGTGTCATGTTTTTGTAGTCTGGTTGCTGCAAACCTTCAACTGATTGCAATTTCACCTATGTGACCCCGACAAACTGGACCAAGACCCCCAATACATCAGGCAATCCCGATTGTAATGCTTGGGACAATGATCCAAATATCCTCTGCTACAACTGCCAATCATGCAAGGCCGGACTGCTCGATAACATAAAGAGTGATTGGAAAAAGGTTGCTGTCCTCAACGTCATCTTTCTCGTCTTCCTCATCATTGTTTACTCCATCGGTTGTTGTGCGTTCAGGAACAACCGTCTGGACGACTCATGGAAACGCTACCCTTAGAGATTTAATTGATACGTGGTTATGTCCTTTTATACTTTGGTATTGATTACATATTTTTCGGTATCGTTTTTTGAAGCTAAAATGGTCAAATCTGTAGCAATGCATTCGCTTTTGGTACATTGCTATGTGATGTGTTGTTTTGGCTTTGTTTAGGTGTATATACTTTTATTGAGACGTTGGTTCAGGTTTGTTTAGAGGTTATTTGAATACTTGGTATTATATATGCTTCTTTATTTATTCTTAAAATATTTTATTTTGTTTTTCTTTTATATACTTATCATCATGCCTTAATGGTTGGTAACTTGGTCTCCACGTGGTTGGCATGTGTTTGGTTTTTGAATTATTGGCTATATGACCAGCTTGTGTGTCGTTTTATGATTAATTGTCTTGTTCAAATTTGTGCAATGATGAGTAAAGGTTGATCCCAATGGTGATAGTTATTACTTATTCGTTAGTGTTAAAAATTAGAATATATTATTTTTATTTTTCATATTAAAAAATTAAAATACATGTTGTAGATGGCGAAGGGGAGATGGAAATAGAAAATGGAAATGGAAAATAAAAAATTTCAAAATGTTGTTTTTTAAATTCATGTTATAAAATAAAAAATGATGTTTTTTATTTTCTTGAATTTTTTTTTTAGAAAACTCTAATATCATCATGTTTTTTGTTTTTCATGTTTTCTTAAAAAATTTTCCTAAAAAACAAGGGTATTTTCTACAACTAAACACGTCTTAAACTTTTCAATAAGTTTATAACCATGATATGTCATTAACTAATCAATATATTCGTTATATATAAACTTATATTCACTCTCTAATAAACTTCAAGAAGCTTTATAAACACCATACACTTTAAATTATAAAGAGGTTTATAAAAATGGACCTCTTTTCAAGTCATGTTATCATAAACTTTATCACATTATGAAAATTTAGTTTATAAACCTTTTCAATTATTTATAAACTTTTTTATGAACCACGAATGTTTATAAATTATAAATACACTTTTTATATTGATAATTTGAGACGATCCGATCCATTAATTTTTTCACAATAGTTTCTAGTTGTACAACCACTTTTGCCAATTGGATTTTTTTTTGAACATGAAAATTAAAGAGAAAGAGTTAAACTAAATTAGATAAAAAAAATATTTATATTTTTTGTGGTAATTTACCCCATAGTTTGCTAATAGCTAATTAAGATCATGTACATTATCTATAATACTATATATATATAATACAATACTTAATTTTTTGTTAACAAAATTAATTAGTAATACAGTTTTGTACTTTATCGGAAGACTGTTTTATTTCTAAAATGATATTTGTATCACGTTATTTTTTTTACAATTAAATCCTTAGCGAGGCGTCGACTGATCATTATAAAAATCATTAAAAAGCGTCTGAAATATATATAATTCTGTGCCATTAGTATGGTAATGTTGATGATGTTGATGATTGATGGATAAGCACACGGAAGTCTTACCAAATTGATGTAGCGTCACTATCCTTGATATTTTCGTCGGACACGAAGAAATGCAAAGAGGTTATTATTTATGCAAGTTGTCCATACGTGGTATGTTCGATTTATTTTTATTATAGATGATGATTAGTTTTCTAATCCACTTCATTGTGGTATTCAATTTGATAACCATTTTTTTTTATACATATAATTATAGTTTTTAACTAAACTCCAAATCATGGCCACATATTTGGTCAAATATTACAAGAAGTGTGAATATATCGACATATATCGGCGTCAAATAAAACAACTATTAAAGTAAGACAAATAAAATAATTATTATTTTTTAATTAAAAATCATTATGCATTATGTTTAGTACCGATAAATCATTAAAAATCATCAAGATTAATTGGTTTATTTTTGATACATTAGTTTTATATACTTATTTATACATCCGTGCTCTGTAAATCCTCGTGCATCAGTTATATATACTTGTGCTCTATGAATCTTTGTATATCAGTTTTATTTATCTTGACCATGATCTAATGGTCAAGATCTTATCATATTTGTTTTACTTTAATATTTGTTTTACAATAACCAACCTGGGGTAATAATAAATGGATTTAAAAGTAAATGTAAAGATAAAGCTTAATATATAAGATGCTTGTATGGGGGGATTATTACCCGTAGATGTAACTAACTATGATCAAATGTCTATGTTATGTAAAGATCTCGTAAAATGTCTATGCCATATAACGAACTTTCAAATCCCGGTTATTGGATGTACGGGACCAACCAAAAACTTACAAGTGGCAGGTTATATGGTTGTCACATATACCTAGTGTTGGTCCTGATCGTTTAGTATGATAATTAAAAAACTTAGCAACAACTAATTGAAAATTAATAACACAAAACTAATTTTCAATGGAATTCTTTATTAAATGAATTAAAAAGAATTACAAGAAGTAATGCAGAATAAATGATTAAATAACAAATACTAATCCTAATTACTTCTTATCGACTACAGATTTCTAACTCACAGAAATCCTTTTGAGTTTTTGACAGACAAAAACTGCTGATGATAATATTATAGAAGCACATAGTTCTAAATATTATTCAGGATTAATTCGACACAAAAGAAGTGAGAATGTTCACTTCCTTTTATAGGTGAAATGCAAATGATTGCATTTCCTAAGGATAGCATACGTGTCCCAATATCATTGGACAGTAGAACTATACCTAGGACTTGTAAGATACGCCTTCTAATATGATGTGACATATTAGATATTGTGTCAGAATTTTTGTCGTTGACTTTAGTTCATCAGCGATAAACTGCACTTGAAGAATGTTGATGCTGTCAAATTCTTCTAAGTCTTTTCTGTCAGCTTCATCAGCAATAGTAGTGTGCAAACTGCTGCTGATGACTTGTCATCAGTGATTCTGATGACGTGTTATCGATGTATCTGTTAATTGTAAAGTTAATTCCTTTTAACTTTACAACTCTTTTATCAGCTTCTTTCTTCGACTTCAGCTGATCGATCTTCTGATGATTACATTAATAACAAAGTAAAACTGCT
>JAOEHQ010048275.1:0-10301 GCA_025447715.1 Asclepias incarnata | reverse complement strand
TGCTCTATGAATCTTCGTGAATCAATTTTATCATGATCTAATGGTCAAGATCTTATCTTACTTGTTTTACTTTAATATTTGTTTTACAATAACCAGCCCCTATATAAATATATATTAATTAAAAATAAATTATTTCAAAATTATCTATTAAAAATAATTTTCAGAACTATTTGTTAACTATTTGTGAATTATATATATATATATATATTCATATTTTTTTATTAAAAAATATATTAAATAAATTTCAGATTTATTAATTTATTGTTATTATTATACATATTTCAAAATTATTTTAAAAAAATATTTCAGAAATATATATATTAAATATTAATACATTTTCAAAATTAATTATATTTTTATGTGTATTATGTAATGTACGTATGTATGTTTTGTATGATAGATAGTTGTCGTGGACATCATCAATTTCTTTCTTTCTTTCTTAGCCTTTTCTCTCTATATACCGGTAAGCTTTTTTTATTCGATTCTTATGTATGTAATATATATGTAATGTATGTATGTATTCAATGTATGATAAATTGTATGTTTTGTATGCAATGTATGTATGTATGTGTATGATAGATTGTGTGTTTTGTATGCAATGTATGTAATGTATGTAATGTATGTATGTAATGAATGATAGATTGTATGTTTTGTATGCAATGTATGTAATGTATGTAATGTGTGTATAATTCTCCCGCGTTTTATACCATAGGTCACCAGTCTGAAATTAAATTAATAGAATTTAATTTCGGACAGTTCCTAGTTTGGGACTGTTTTTTGAATGTTTTGTCTCTTTTAAGATATGTATGTGTATAACTGGTTTACTATTTAAGAAATATTCGGCAAACATTTTTCCTTTGCTCCCTCAAATATGTGTTTAATACACATATTTGGGGAGCTAAAGGGAAATGCTGCCATTTTTTTCTTTAATAGTAAATTAGTTATACTCATTCATATATGAGACAAAACATTCAAAAAGTGGATTAGGATGACCACCCTGCTACAAACCGTCGCCAATCAATCCACTCATAATTCCTTAGTATAGAATGTCGTGTTTATATGATTTGTACTTGTAATTCCTAAGGTTTAAAAATGTGTTAAGACAATAGTGTTTGTAGATGCAGTTATGACGATCGATAAGAGTTGGACTACTTTAAAAAATAAATTTTCTAAAGAGCATCTGATTGGTCTTAAAGCATTCATGGGGAGGTGTAAGAATTGTACGAATAGCCATAGTAAAGCTCGATGTCCGTGTAATAACTGCAATAATGTTCTTTGGTTTCCTATTCCAACAATAGAGCGCCACATACATAATTATGGTATTTGCACAACTTACAAAATGCCGACGTATCACGGTGAATCTGTTGTTCCATCACCAGTAGTTCAGTCATACCTCAAACGACAGACCCAATGCATGATTTCATCACCGATGTTTGTCAGGAGAATGTCCCCCAAGAGGACAACGACAATGATGAGCCAATGAACACAACAGAAACGTCGAGTGCTACAAATGATGAACTTGCTGAATTACTGAAACTTGCCGACACCAAACTACACCCTGGTTGTGACTGGATGTCTTCATTGGATTTCTTTGCAAAACTGAGTCACATGAAGGGAATCAATCATTTGGAAACATGAGTACTTTATATAGCATGTGTCTGGTCATATTGACAACATACCATATGCCGTCGTGGTTATGTATGAAAGAGTTTTCATTCATGCTGACGTTGTTAAATCTCGACCCTAAATCACCTCGGAAGGACATTGATGATTTTTAAAGGCCATTGGTGGATGAATTGAAAACTCTTTGGTTGGACGGAGTCGTAACAAAAGACGTTGTTACAAACACTTTCTTCACAATGCATGCAATGCTTTTATGGACCATCAATGATTTCCCTGTTCGCGGTAGTTTGTCTGGTTAGAGTGGGCAAGGTTACTTAGCATGCCCAACATGTAATGAAGACACTCCATCTATTCATGTATAGGGAAAAACTGCCTATGTTGGTCATAAGAGATGGTTACCCAAGAATCATAAATGGAGGAAGAACAAGTCATTTAATGGTAAGAACGAGACTACAAGTCCTCCTTATAGAAAAACTAATGATCAGATATTGCAACGACTTAATAAATTGTCGCCCCGTACTTTTGGGAAATATGTTCAATTAGGTGGTAAGAAGAGAAAACGTGATTCAAATGTTCAACTGAATTGGACCAAACATTATATTTTTTTCGAGCTTGAATATTGGTCTTCTCTTCAACTAAAACATAATTTGGATGTCATGCATATCGAAAAAAATGTGTGCGTGAGTTTGTTGAATATGTTGTTGATGAACAAGGAAAAATCCAAAGACACTGATAAGGCAAGAATGGTGTTACAACAATGGGGTATTCAACGTGACTTATGGCTTGTATATAACGGTCACGGTAAGCTCTTAAAGCCTTATCCCAAGTTCTCTTTCTCAAATGCTGAAATGAGTCTTTTTTGTCAATTCATTAAGGGAGTAAAACTACTTGATGGCTTTGGCTCAAACTTTAAACATAAAGTAACCGATAATGATACCCAAATAACGGGGATGAAGTCTCATGGTCATCATATAATGATGCAACGATTGCTTCTGGTTGGTGCTCAAACGTACTTGGATAAAAACATTTCACACCAAGAATTGAGTTGTGCCAGTTTTTTAAGCAACTTTGTGTTCGGAACTTGATGTCGTCTGACATGCAAGGTGTCGAGGAGAAGTTGATTAAAATTTCGTGTTCTTTCGAGCAAATATTTCCTCCGTCAATTTTTGACATAATGATTCATTTGGTTATGCATTTGAGGACCTATTTACATGAGGTGGATGTATCCATTTGACAGATACATGAAAAAGCTAAAGATTATGCCAGAAATAAGGCTAGGCCCGAAGGTTCTATTGCGGAGGGGTTGTCGCAGATGAAGCCTTAACTTGACGGTGTACTGACGAGATTTAATCGGTCGGACAGAACCGAAGACTCCCTAATTCCCACACGTGAGTTTTATGTCTTCTAATCACTATGCACACCTACAACAAGGGGGTTGATAGAAAGTTGGATCATGAGCTTTGGGCAACACTAAATTGGCTTATCCTTAACAACAACTCTGAGATCGATGAATACTATGAGTAAATATTTCTTATTTCGGGTTGTCTTTTTGTAAATTATCTTTTTGATGATTATTACTAATGTGAGTAACATTATTTATAGTGAATTTACTACTCAAATGCTGCATGGGACTGACTTGCAAGCAAATTTTCCTAACTATTTTAAACAAAAGGTAAACTCATTTGTATGTAAAACCGACTATGAAAACTAATAATATCATAATCACTCTAATTTTCTCTTATCTCATATAGATCAACCGTCTGCGAGTAAACGATGAATCTAGTGTTAGTCTTCAGTTACTTGCTTTGGCAAATGGACCACGGCATGCAAACTCTTACACAACTTGTATAGTTAACGGTGTGAGGTTTGTGGTTCATAGCCGAGACTTACGTCGTACAACTCAAAACAACAGCATCTCAACAATTGGGCATGACGGAACAAAGTATTATGGTCTGTTGGAAGATATTCTGGAGCTAGGTTATCTAGATTGTTGCAAGGTTGTATTGTTTCAATGTAAATGGTTCTAAATTAATAACATCAAACTTTGTGTCACTAAGAATATCATAACTAGTATTTCTACTCAAATTGAATGGTTTACAAATGACCAATACATTTTTGCAACACAAAGCACATCAAGTCTTTTATCTTGACAAATCGTCTAAATCCGGTCAAAGAGTTCAATCAAACAGATATTGGAAGGTCGTCCAAGAGGTGAATCACGGAAAATAACGAAGCTGATATAATACATGGTAGCACTTCATGTGACCTTTCGTTGTGTGCTGACTTGGATAATTTGACTTATGACGGTTTGAGTAGAGACTAAGCAACGGTAGTTAATGTTTTCCTTGAACATGTCGATGTAAATGACGAGGCATACGCAGATACAGATGACGCTGAAGACAACGATGCAGACAACGCAATTGATGTTGCTAATGATTCAGATGATGATTTACTCGAATCTAATAATGAATGTGGAGTAGAAACTTATCATATTGATGAATCTGATTGATCTTAATTTGTAATTTGTAAACATTGCCCAGTTTGAATTATAATGTTTGATATATTATGTTTATTTAGTTGTTTTTTCAATTGAGTGTGTTTAGTGAATAATTCAAAATATTGTAAACAAATATTAACGCTATTTGCGATATGTTCGTATACTTGTATAATATTTTTTTTATAGATGGCAGACGAGTAGGCATGAAGCCATGATGGCAATACCTCTGGTTTTGGTTGATTTGGTGGTGGTCTTTCTGATGGAGATTGACCCTGGGAGCCGCTACATCAGTGCAAGGCCGTTGACGATTCCGGCAGCGGGAATGGTATGACGTATTTTTGTAATTCTGTTTGTAGTTGAATTTGATTTACTTGTGTTTTTTATTTGTTCGCTTGTATTTGCAAACCAAGGAAAGCGAGGGAAGACAACATTGTTGGGCGCGCGCAAGAAAAATTCCACAGGATGTTTGCTGACAATTCAATTCGAGCAAGGTACGCATAACACCTACAAACCTATAGGTGATAATCGGGCGACCTTCGCTTCACTGGTTGACACCAAATTTGATCGACTTCCCCGAAACTACAAGTCCTGGGGAAAGGTACCAAATGACTTGCAGGCGACGATCTGGCCCGAGTTAAAGGTTAAGTTTCTGATAATTCAATTCAATGTTGTAAATTTGTTTAAATATATACACTGAGCTAACTATTTTCATAATGTGCAGAACTATTATGACGTGGATACACATGAACGCCTTAGGGGGGGTATTGAGGGATACGCTGGGAACCGGTAAGGAAAAGTTCTTTAACAAAAAAGGCAGGGGAGATAGAACTGATATTTTGGATGTTGTGCCACCTGACATGGTAAGATCAGACTGGAAAGATTAAATGAGATACTACACTTCTCCCGAAGTCAAGGCGTGGTAACGGTCAAGGGACACGGCGGTTGGACATCTCTAGCCCAGTTCCGTCACATGTTTGTAAGTTGTTTTAATATCTAAAATATAGGTTTCAATTTATAAAGCAGACCTGTCTTGTTTCACAGCTACTAATTATATAATTATATATATATCAAATGTGTTTACAGCAGGAAGAGGGTTTTGAGGAACTGGGTAGTGCCATACTAGCATATTGTCGTTACTATATCGATGCAAATGGCAATTTCTTTCAGTCTGAACCCGCTATATACTATGTAAGTAATGTACACATGTTTTACTTACACATATGAAGTAATATATAACATCCCCATATATTTAACATCGGTTATTATTTTTTGTAAACTACATAGGAGCAAATGTTAAAGCTTCAACAGGAATGCCCTGATATGTCCGAGAACCAGATCATGTGTCGGGTCTTGGGGGAACGGCCCGGGTGGGAACGTGGCATCGGGCCAATTCCCACCTTGTCTTCACAAGCTATTCCCCAACCTCCACCTCAGAAGGGTAATCAGCGAATGTTCTCATAAGCCGAGGTTGAGGAGATGATAGCAGCGAGAGTGTCAAGTGAGCAACAACAATGGCAGTCTCAATTTATGGCTAGCATGATGTCACATATGCAAAGTCAAATCCAAATCCAAGTCCAGAATGCTTTACAGAGAGGTGGTACTTCCCTACAAAATAAAGGTGGGTCATCTAACTCATAGGCTTTGGCTTTATGTTGGTATGTTAACTTTAGATTTATATATGGTTGTGACGATTGTAAACTTTGGTAACTTTGGTTGTTGACAACGGTATGTTGGTAACTTTGGATTCTTATGGTTGTTTAACTTTAGACAATATGTGCTAATTAATGTAGTTGTTAATGTTTGACTTCTAATTATTTAGTTATAGTTGTTAGGGATATGATATTGTTTGTTGGCATTAGCGATGTGAAAATACAGATGTGATTATTGATATATAAGTGTAACAACAGGTTTGATAATTGCCCAAGAAAACCTGGGTGGATTGCTGCAAATACAGCAAAATTTAAAATAAGATATAAAAAAAAAAACAACAAAATTTGCTGCAATAATTTGTTGCAAAAAACAAAAGTCGTCCCAAAAAAATGAACATAGATTTGCGACGAAAAGTTGTCATAAAAACAAAAACTGCACACATATTTGCGACGAAAAATCGTCGCAACAAAGAAAATAATTAAAGAATATATATTTAAAATATTTTATTATAAATAAAATTAAAAATATTTTATTATAAATAAAAATTATATCAAAATTTAAAAAACATTTCGCCGCAAAATTCTTCGCAAGCCTCGTCCTAAAAAACATTTTTGTACTTTCTTTTCCAATTTTTAAAAGAGTGGGCCCCACGTATGAATTTCGTCTCGAAATCTTTTTTGCGACAACTTTTTTACAGCAACCTTTTAGCGACGAATTTTTTTTGGAAAAAAATATTGCGGCGAAATGGTTGTTTTTGCGATGAAAATTAGTGCCGCAAAAAACGTTTTTCTTCTAGTGTCAGCGTTTTACCCGTACACGCCAAGACCTTGGTGGGTTGTGCACCGGCGTGTTAGTTCAATTTGGCGGCCATCGTGAAGTCTTTATGGGCGTATTAGTTTTTTCCCCAACGGCAAGTCACCAACAAACGACTATTTCCCATGCCAAAAAAACCCTCAGTAAATACACTACCATTTTAACCACAATAATGCTAAAACTTCTTATTTGTATATACATTTTACAATTTCGTTCGATAATCTACAACTTATCAAACATGAACAAATCATATCTCGACCCATTTTATCCATCCGATTTGCCATCTCAATCTTTAAACAACTCAACCGTCACATCTCATCATCCCACTTTTGGAACAACATACAATCCATCAATACAATCTCAACAATTTCCACCATCAAATCCATTTTCTGGTTTTTTTGAACCACAACTTCCAAACCAAGAATACCATTGTTAGGATTAACATCCATGCTTAATGATTGATATTTATAGGCGTAGTTTAGTCATTTCCTTATGTTTAATAAATAAGTATAATAATAAGTATAAATACTCATTCATCTATTGTAATTGTAAATGATCACACCTACCTAAACACACACAAACACACTTTACACACACACTTTACACACGCTCATCTAAAACCTCCATTAATCCTACGACAAAGGCTTCATTTCACATAAATAATTCTTAACAATTGGTATCGTAGACCAAGGGATTAGATTGGGGCTGTTTTCGTGATTCGATTTCATCATGATCCAACCGAATTTACTGAATCTTCATTTCTTCATTTCTATATATCCCGTATTTTCTTGAAATTTCGGAACTTTTTGCTTGATTCAAGCTTAATCTGTGTATGTATGTTCGTTTGTTGATTTTAAACATATACCATTTTTCTTTATACCCAACTGGAAGTAACAGTGGAGAACTGATTCAATTCATTTCTTAATTGAAATTCAGAAATTTATTTGCTACTCGGGATTGAATCTACTTCAACTAGCTTCGGTTTATGATTCTGTATGTTTAGACGAACTGTCTACTCTTTGTTTTGTGCGATTATGAGTTATTTGACAGCTTAGTTCGTTGATTTTATTTGGTAAATCGAAAGTACCGAGCTGTTTAAAGCTTAAATTTTTACTCGCTAGTCTTAATTGGTCAGCTCGAAGCGCTGTTACTTGGTTATAGACTTATAGTGCAAACTCGCTAGTTTCTAAACTCATTATTTGTATGCTACTTGAGATCGATCAGTACGCTACTTTACTCTCAATTCTGTAGTTATTTTGTTTAGTTCGATAGTGGGTGTGTTATGTACTTCATTGAGCTCGGTAATTTGTTTGTTTTACAACACATTCGCTACTCTTCTGCGTAACTGGCTAGTTCAACTACTGCTACTTCGCTGCTCTTTTGTTCGCTAGTTCAACTGGCTATAAAGGCATAGTTCGCTACTTTGTTAATATGTTATGTTCGTTACTTGTTTGTTGCGTAGTTCAGTTGTGCTTATTATTTGTTACCTAGTTCGGTAGTATATAGGAAAACTATAACCTCGATAAAAGTGATAATTTGTCCATTCCCAAATTGAGTTCAGTGCAAAAGTAGACCATAATCGATAAAATAATAAGATAATAACTTTTTTGAAATCCGAGTATATATATATTAGTTCTAACGAAACTATAAATTAATAATTACTAAAAGATTTCAAATTCTAATATTCTCAAGTAAAAAATGAATTCATAGTCACTTTTTTTTTTTTTTTAAACTTCAAATCTATATTTTTAATGGACATTTTTTAGTGATCAATTTCTAACCATGTTTAATGTACATAGAAAAGAAATGTGCCTTGAAACTTGTTTTTGTAATTTATTTTTGGGTTAAGTACCTTTTCGTCCTTGTGGTTTCAGAAAAAACGGTCTTTCGTCCCTCCCGTCAATTTTGTTCCTTTTTCATCCCTGTAGTCGAACTTCTGTTAAATGGGGCTCGTCCCTGTCGTTAAGTCCCCCCACGTGCAAGTCACGTGAGGGGCATTTATGTCTTTTTCTCATCATTCTCTCTTTATAAACGTAAGCACCTATTGCAATCGAATTTGGTACTTAATAACAAAATATTCAGCCAATTTATCAAGTCAAATTTTATGAAACAATGGGTGTGTAACGATATATGAAGTTATCCGTCTGATCGGAACCACCACTACCGTTGTTAGCGCTGGAAACTTCACCGGAAACATAAAGACTACTCCAAAGCTCCACAATCCACTACCACCGCTGCGAGATCCGGAAACTTCACCAGAAATGAAGTTACCAAAATCCAATCTAGGGTTTCATTCCAAATCATTGGATCTACAAAACCCATCAACCAATTTCAATCCAAACACCCTAAACTTGTTGCTTTCTGTAACAACTCGTATTTTATTAACGCACGGTTAGTTTTAATCCTAATTAATTATATTAATTAGTACGTTTAGATGATTCCTAATACCGTATGATTATTAGCTATCTAGTCGAATGCCCAAAAACCTATACGTATATGTAAAAGTATTCAAGGGTTATACATTTAGTTCCAATGTATTAACGAGTCCATTTTCTTACGAGTTTTAATCATTTTAATGAGGAGTAACGAAACGTTTCAAGTGAATACATTTGACTACATTTTAAATACTAGATACATGTATATGTTGTATAAACTTTAGTTGCACAAAAATCTTGACTTTTTAGCACACAAAAACCGTCCAACATGGGGGAGGTAACTCAAAGTCTCAATTCATCATTCACTCTTGACTTTAGCAATACTACCTTCACACACAATCTCCCTCAACTCTCTTGTACTCATGAATTATTGATCAACACACACACATATCTCTATCTTGGTCTCTTGTTTTCGGCAGCCACCAAGAACAACCACAATAATACAATTTTTCATCACAATCAACTCAAGATTCAAGGTCAAGGATCATCAAGTCTTTTAAATATTTCAAGAACAATAAAAATACTAACTTTCATAATAATCTCATCCCAAAATCAAGCTAAAGGATCATCATTTCATTTAGTGTTTCAAGGAACTCTTTGTAAGTAAACTTATTTCTTCAAAATGCTTTGATCATGTTTATTTACTTACTAGTTGAAAGATGTAACTTTGATCATGATGTTTTTATGATAAAAACCACCAAAATGTTAACTTTGTTTAGATGAGTTTTACCACAAATGGAGTAATTGTTTCAAAGGAGTTTATAGTCAAAAACTTGCATGAAATACACTTGTTTTATGTTTATATATCAAAAGGATCCAAATGCTAAGTGTTGGAGTGAACCAAATGTAAGAAAACATCACCTTCAGCTCGAAAATAGAAACTTGCGCCGCAAGTCCAGCCCTCTTGCGCCGCAATACTTGACCAGAAAGTGCCCAGACTTCGTTCATGCTTGAACTTGCGCCGCAAGCTATAAGCCTTGCGCCGCAATCCTTGGCTTTCCAGCTTTTTCAGTTTCGAAACATACTTAAACGTTATCTAGAGTCGAACCTTGATTCATAAACACTTATACGAATGATTAAACATCATTTTCATTGCATTAAACACTTTGATCAAGCAAGTCTTGATAGTCTATTAATTATTGGATCATAACGTGTCTAAAACCATGAATCGGTTATACTAAGTCATTCGTTTCGGGCATTTAGGACTAGTAGCTAAGTAATTATACGTAGGATATTATCATATGGGATATGATGTTCATAATGGTATTCGGTTATCCTAGGTT
>JAOEHQ010048274.1:0-10302 GCA_025447715.1 Asclepias incarnata | reverse complement strand
ATTGTAGTTAACACAATACCGCCGGCGTATATTAACATAATCGACTGAAACGACTCCATTATATACCCAGTCAATAACGCCACAACCGCAAAAACAACCAGCATTATTTGCATAAGTTGTTCTGCCAACTTTTGTCCTTGCCAATCCATCTATCAACAGTATAAAACAATTAAATCTACCTAGGGTTTCAAAATTAAATCGTTACAGACTTAATAAATAGTAATGTAAAGGCGCTTATTACTAAATAAATAAAAGATTAAAAATAAATTATCAAGAAAACCTAATTAAGGGCTGATTAACCCAAGGAAATATAGTCTAGAAAATTCTACGAAAATCTATAAATAAAATAAAATAAAAATAAAGATTAAAACAAAGAAATTCAAGTTGGAAATAACTTACTACTGTTGAAGCAGGGAAGATAAGAGTGTCCGACTGTCCGTAACTGAGTTGAAATGGAATTACTACTATGCAGTTAATATTTAATAGATGGGTTTTGGGCCAAGCCGTCAGGGCCCAATGACAGTAGCCCACATTCCACGTGTGAAACAAAAACACATAACACGCACGCAGGCAAACATAAAACCCTCATCTAACACTTTTGGGTTTTGTTCATAAACCCTAAACACTTTCTTCGGACCATCATCATCAAAGAAAGAAAGAAAGAAAGAAGAGAAAGTAGTAGCAAATAAATATAAATATTAATTTTAATTATAATTATTATTTATTAAGAATAAGAATGGAACCAAGCCAGGAAGATATCGACAGACTTATTATGTTCGAACATGCTCGTATCACCGCTGAAGCTCTTTACGCCAAAGACCCTACCAATGCTGATGTATAGTAACTACTTGCTTTTTTTTTCTTTCCTTTCATTCATTCATTGCTGCTAACTTAACTTACTTTTTATTATTCATCTTATAAGTTTATTAATTCATTGCGTATTTATATTATGGTAGTAAGTTTTTTTTATTTTTATTTTTATTTTTAATGCCAATAGCTTCATTTGTAAATTGTATATGATTAAACGGAAGGTTACTTCATTAGTTAGTGTTTGAAATTTTGGTACCCCAAATAACATTCACAATATAAGAATGGAAACTAATGATGGTATGTAAATCCGACAACATCCATCCGGTTTACATACAAAGTATAAGTCTTCAATATTTTAGGTCTTTAACTAAACACAATTTTTACCATAATATCAAAAACCATAAAAGTTACTTAGTCCTATGCGGTTAAGGGTGGAGTGTTGTTGTAGTTAGTCGTAGTTTGTTTGGTTACACTTTTTCGTTAGAGCCAACAAGACCGCGTCATAAGTAATATTTTCTTGATTACAAATGAGGGTTTCTTGAGTCTGGTTAAGCTGCATCTACCCAACATCAATGGTGTGCTTACAAAGTTATTGACTCTATTTTAAGGTCAACTACCAAAAAGTGTTTTTTTGTTCATTATGACCATCTGCTAGTTAGCCTTGAAAGTTGTGGTAGGAATACCTTCAATTAAACAACCTGCACACTTGATATCCAATTTCTGGTATATGGTAAAGCACGTGGAGATCAAGAAGAGGTTAGATAACAACATGGGGGATAATGAGTATGCTATATAATCATGTCCGATTACGACTATCCCTCGTCTCTATCTCTTTGTTATCTAACATTCTTTTCATAAATTTCAAATAAAAGTCTGTGATGCCCCGAGTGCTTTATTATGAATTAGTTGTGTATTTCAAGTTGAAACAGAGGTATATCGACCATAACTTGCAGAGTTAGCTGCCAATGGTGAACGATTGACATCTTTAGTTGGTAGTCGCGTACACAATGTAGAGTGAGACATCAGTATGGACTATGGAGTTAATTGTGTTGTGAATGCCATTAATGTGTGGCAAAACCATCTTCATCACATTCATCAAAGTGATGTGAAAAATTAAGAAAACAATTGCTAGCTTGGTGGTTGTGACTGGAAATTAGCTAATTAAAACAAACAACGCCCTTCTGCATCTAGTGCACACCACCTACTTGCATTACAAAAGCCTCCACGCAGACTAAAGGTACCACCAACCTTGGAGGGTTAAGTTCTTTATTTTATTTTTAGTGTTTGAGCCTTGACATTTTGGTATATCAACCCTTCAGTTTAGCTGGGAACCCTCCCCTCAATATGTACATAGAAAGGTTGTTCACGGTTTTAATACCATTAATGCAAAGTTACTTTGTTCATGACATTATCAAATCTGTTAAGAAACCGGTAATTTCTGAAAAGAAGTAATAGAAAAGGCTTCTTTTTGAGCATTAGTTCCAATTAGAATGTAAACCTAGTTAACTGTAATCCCCTGTTCAATTTGAATGATGAAAACTTTTCCATTTTCAAATTGGGATTTTTATTTGGGTACTTGATCATTTGAGTCCTTATGTTCACTGTTTAGCATGAAATTAAGACCTTTGAACACCTGTTATTGAATTAACCCCTTAACCCTAAGAAATATTTTTGTCACGGCATCATTAAAATCATGGAAACTAGCTTCTCTGACTGTTTGATTTTCTAATGTTATCCTAAAGCTAAGATATTCTTGAGATGAGTATGTATCCTGTTCCCCTTCAATCGGGAAATAAGGTTCCAATTTGAAGAATCCTTTACAGGCAATTTAATTTATGTGGATTTAATATACATGATAAGTTGCTTACATATAATATGCTAATTCATTTATAGTTGGTCATATTATTATTTTTTTGGTATAAGGTTTTAAGCCGGTAAATATATAATTGGTCATGTTATTAGTGTATTAATATGTGTTAAAGATCGAGCAGATCACGATTCTTCATGTATTGTTAAATTTTTGAAAGAAAGTCAATTGTTAATATATATGTTTGGTGATGATAGAATTTGACAAAATGGGGTGGAGCTTTGTTGGAGTTATCTCAATTAGGAGATGTCAATGAAGGAAGGAATATGATTAAAGGTATTGTTTGCCCTTTTTTAATGCTTAATTAGCTCACATGAATATACCCAATTACTAAGACCTTTTATGTTTGGTGGAAAATGCGTGAAAAACTTATTTAGTTGCTATTTCCAAGCTGGAAGAAGCTTTGTCTATCAACCCGGTGAAACACGAGACATTATGGTGTTTAGGAAATGCTCACACCTCACTTGCATTTCTAACTCCTGACCATGATGAGGCGCAGATTCTATTTGAAGTGGCGTCTGCTTCTTACCAAAAGGCAGTGGATCAGGTATTATGTATTTGCTTTTTATGTGCAGTATGCAATGCTTTAAAAGATATTAACTGGTTTTCTTGCTCTAATTCTGAATGTTTATAATCGTATCTGTTACATCAGTGTCCAGGGAATGAACATTATCTCCAATCTTTGGCTAACTCTTCTAAGGTATTCGGTATAATCTATCTGCACTAATCAAATTTGCGAATCATGGTATCTTGTTGTTCTGCTCAATGTATATACTTTGCATTGTATGTTTAATATTCTGTTGTAAATCTGGTAGGCACCTGATTTGCACTATGAGATCCACAAGCATGGAGGATTCAATCAAACCCAACAGTCTTCTGGTGGAGGATCTGCCGCATCTTCTAGGGCAAAGGTTGTGCATTCTCTTTGGTATTTGCTAGGTCTCAATTTTAATCCAGTTACTTATGAATGGGTTGAGGTGGGTTGTGTTTTATATGAAACAGGTTTAAAGTAAAACTAAACATTTAGCCTGAAGGGAAGTTGGTCAAATGGGTTGAACAGTTCAATTGAACTGAAAGGCATCCAATTTCTAACTCTTTCTTGATGCATAAAACTTTGTAGATCGTATTATTTTAACCTTAGAGGAAGAGATCCCAGTTTAATAAAAGATCGTTTTATTGTATGTCCTAGAATAATATTGTAATACACCATTTTGCAATCAAAATTAGTGCATTAGTTATTTTGACATCTTTTTTTAAGGGGCAAATCTCATAAGAAGGTAACATACAGTAAACGGATGAGGTTTTTTCAAGGTTGTAAATATCGCTTCTCGGTATATTATCGGCCGGCCCCCTTGAAGCGATATATCGGACGTAGTGGCGATCCCTAAATTATAAAGGAATTTAGTTAAAAATAAATAAATATAGGCAAATATCTTAACAAAATAACTTAATAAGTCAATATACCACTAGTAATTTATTTTTGTGTTAGATAACAACGTAAATGAAAACTAAATATATATAAGACCATATTAACCCACCACACTGAAACTTAGTGTATTAGATACACTGACTCATCACACTGAACCACTTTTACCATTAACCCTCACACTAAAATCCTAGTTTATTGGTGTCACACCATCATTTATATTAATAATAAAAATCACCTTATATTAAATTAAAACATACATTATATTAATAAAAAGCATTTCATTAATTATAAGTTAAAACTTAAAATAAAAAAAACTTATAAAAACCAACTCTTCGCTTTTAAAAGTTATTACCCATTTGTAGACACTATAATATTTTTAAGGGTTTAAAATGAAAATACAAATAATATATAAAGAAAGACAAAAAGGCAAAAACCAAAACTTACTTTATATTTTCTTCTTCAATGAATAAGGCCGCGAATCAAAACACGCACATGTAAGCTTTTTTTCCACTTTTATTACCATTGATTATTACAAGGAAATTAAAATATAATAAAAATAAACCAACCTATTACTCAGATCCTTTTCTCTCTTTCATCTCTCTCTCTCTCTCTCTCCCCTTTATCTTTTCTCTCTTTTCAGCTTCAAAGTCGCCTGAGGTTGTTAATCGCATGAGCCTTTGTTGTGTGAGATAAATTGTGAAACCCTAATTCTTAATAGTTAATAGTCCCGTCCATTTTAACTAAAAAGAAAGGAAGTCAAAACTAAATGTTGACCGAGATGACCGATATGGTACGAGATTGACCGATATTTGACCAGGCCGAGGCCGAGATATTTGGGCGATGACACATTTTTCGTATCAGTAAAGGGTCGAGATCCGATATCTCGCCGATATATCGGCCGAGATTTACAACAGTGGGTTTTTCCGATTTAGTTTATCCGGGGAGGGAGACTCTTTTTTACTCAGGTGTATGTGGTCTAACCGGGGTATCCCGTGGCCGTTTTCGAACCTTTCCCTGGCCACCCTCAAGATAGTACCTAGTAAGATTCGAACCTAAGAACTCTTGTAAAGATGTTAGAAAGATAACATAATTACACTAATTATCTAATAGGGGAATATAAAATGATTTTGAACGAAAGAAGGATTATAGGTTCAAGCTTATATTTTTTATAGAAAAAAAATCAGGGAACATAATCATATAAGTTTTAAAAAAGCTAACATAATAACGAAAATTGTCTTAATTTGGAGAACCAAACATAATGTCCAAAACCAGAAATTTTTATGCATATTCCCTTTTAGGGCTGTAAACAAGTTAAGCCGAGCTCGAACTCGCCTAAGCTTGAGCTCGCCTCATTTAGTTATATAGAGAGTTCGGCTCGTGTGGATTCTTATAAGGTCGAGCTCAACCCAAGTTCGGCTCGTTTAATAAACTAATTTATTTTTTAAATACTTTACTTTTATATATAATTGTTTTTAAGTAAGCTCCGTTGTAATAATATATAGAAATATTAAATTTTGAGTTATATCATTCAATATATATAAAACTATTTAAAATGTAACTATATACTTACAAAGTTGCAATATTATTTTGTATACATGTATATAAATAGCTTGTTTAAACTCTTTTAGGCTCGCGAGTTTAGTGTATGAAACTCGAGCTCATTTACTAAAGAAGCTCTAATTTATGCTCGAACTCGTTTAAGCTCGACTCGAATCAAGCTTTTAACGAGTCGAGCTCGACGTTTACAGCCCTATTCCCTTATTTCAAAATCGACTTATAATATTCTTTTTGTTCAAAATTATTTTACGTTTTCTTATTTAGTAATTTTTTGTAACTATGTGTTTCTTTCTATGAAATTTGCCTTTTTTTAAAAATGGATTAAAAAGCTACCCACCCTTATTACCAGCCGGTTTTTCTACACTGCTAGAAAAAAAGACACACGTACTGAAGTTGTCCATTATGCCACCTCTAGTATTTGTCCTGTTTTATTGTTTTGAAAAACGTAGTAGTGTTGTATTATATGGGGGTTACCTAATGTTGGAATGCTCTTGTGTGTTACAGGGCCCGGGCCCTGCCAGAAAGGAGAGCAGTGATCTGAAGTATGACGTACTTGGATGGGTAATTCTTGCAGCTGGGATTGTTACTTGGTTAGGAATGGCCAAGTCTCATGTGCCACAATAAATATTCTTTTTGTCCTGTCTGTCGGTATGTTGAGCTTGTCACATTATGCAAATGTTATAGACTGCATGGTACATGTTTACCATTTTAGTCACTTGAGAGGTTAGTGCTTATAAATTTTTTTGATGTAATGTTAAATCATAAATGTGCAGTTGTGCACCTATCTAACATAGGTACCGTTGATAGATATGTCATTTGACACCAGATTTGATTCAACTTGCTATCGTAACCACATGGAATCCATGCATAATATGATACATAAATCATATGCATTATGCCAGATAGACAACGTATTGTGGGATGTCTGCAATGTAGGATTTGAAGAATTTTCAGAATTGGAGATATTAGGTGTGTTTGTGAAGGTGTGTGTGTGTGTGTGTCTGCGCGAGCTCGTCCATGAGTATGAGCTAACAGATGCAAAGGTGAATTTAAGCAAACATCTACAGTAATATTTTAGATTGCAATCATTATCAAGGGAATCAGTATATGATTTAGCGATATTTTCCTTCACAATACCAATTATAGAAACTAGAAAGTGATCATCTTTTGAACATGATATTTGTGTGGCTAAATAATTAGCTCGTATTCATGACATTCTGCTTAAATTCTTGAGTGGCGTAGATACAATGACGAGAGACAACCACATTCATGTAAAGAAAAAACGATAATAAGACAATGTTGTCGTAAACGATAATACGTGTATGAGTGCTAAGTCTGCAAATCAACTACGTTCAGTCGTATCCATTCATTCATGATCTGTCGCAATAGTTGCTCTAAATCAAGCATTTAACATCAACCAATACGTGATTTGGTAATTACCTATGTACACATCTGTGAGGTAAAAACGCAATACATTTGTAAGAAGCACCGTAATATTGTGCGCTTCTTTAAGTTAAATTTTTTTTTTATCTCCTCAAACTTTGAACAATTTTATATTTTTTTCTGCTTAAATTTAATTGGTAACTTTTATTTACCATGTTTTTATCTTTACCTTTTTAATTTTGTTTAGCTTGTAGTGAAGCACGGATATACTTTCATAGTTATTTAACATTTACTAGTGTTTGCTAGGCCTCGTTTTATTGAGTGAACTCCAGCGTAGTATGATTAGATCACACAAATTTTATAGCTCAGGACAAATTCATTTTACTACAATGTTTTAGCCTTAGGGCCTGTTTGGTATAAAGAATGTTTTTGAAAAAATTAAAATTTGTCAGAAGAATTGGACTTTAAAGGAATTGCATCCTCGTGAAATGAAATTTGATGAAATTGGAATTTTACATGTTTGCTTAACGGGATGGAATGTAATTCATAATAAATATAAGTTTTAAAAGTTTGAAGTAATAATAATAGTTTTTTATTAAATAGTAATAATAAAGTTTTATAAAATACTAGTATTAGTTTTTATAAAATAATAATTAATTATAGATGAGTTGTTTTGTCAAATTTTGAATTCCAATGGAATTGTAAATTTTCCATCCAACTTGTGAAAGAATTTTAAATTCCTTCAAATGATGGAATTCGAAGGATTGCAGTTATTTTTCTCTACGAACCAAACAGCTCATGGAATGGAATATAAATTCCGGTTTATCAACCAAACAAGATATTTCCAATTATATTTAAAGGAATTCTACGAATCAAATAAGCCCTTAGGTCGCGTTTGGTTCACATATTTTAATGGAATTGAATTTCATTCCGTAGTGTTTGGTTGTCAAAAAATGAAGGAAAATCATTTATTGGAATGTAAGTATTGCATCATTTAAAAGAATTCCCATTCCTTAGGGAGGTTGGATGAATTTCAATTCATTTCTTCTCTTGAATCTCCAAAAAACAAAAAGCATTCCGTCAAATTGCATTCCTTCGAATTCCAATTCCTTTGACAGATTCCATTTCTTGCAAAAATATTTTGTGAACCAAACGCGTCCTTATGGTTTACCACCTCATATATATTCCATCTGGTGAGCAACTAGTCTAAAGGAATAGTGATTTTGGTTAAAGTTGTATGCGGCGTGATTATTATGGTAAGGTTTATAAATCCCATACCCAATGCACTATGCTTGGTGTTGGTGGTGCCATTACACTATCAAAGCCCATACTTAATTTACTTAGAATAAGTACACCTTTAAATGAAGTGGAGCTGTTGGACCATACTATCATTTTTAGCAATATATTATTTCGCAATTAGTTGAACCAAAAAGAATAAGAAATAAAACTAATTAATATTTATTTATTTATTTTTGACAACTGATTAATTAAACATACTTATCTCATGCTTATACTTAGTAAAATAAAAGCAATGACGGAACACCCATAGGGCGAGGGGTCAATAAAGGGGAAGGAGATAGCCAGTTGTATCGGGTAGAACCTCTCTCACCTACGCTATTCTCAAACGGGAGATCGGGATCGGGGGGAGCGATGAAGAAGGAAGTAACTTAGTCTCGATGAGAGCCCAGGCGAGTCTCGTGTGGTCAGTTGACCTGTTAACTTTTTCCATTCTTGATATATAAAAAAATAATAATAATAAATTGAAGTATGTAAGGTAATTTTTAAAATTGGATCTTCTTAAAATACTGTATTAAATGTATTTTATGTATTTTTTTAAATTTGTCCCATTGATACTAATTTTTGAGTTCCATCGAATATATTAGTTTAGAGTTATAATAACTATACTTTTTTTAAATAGAAATCTAAGTTTTAAACGTAGTGACTGTTGATTCAAATGAATGTGGATTCGATTAATGTAATCAAGCATTTGTTGTTAACTTTTAATGACCTACTCTATACAGAATATTAGCATTGGATTACTTTATAAAATTGATGGTTGTTTTTACATAAAGAGGTTAAAAAAAATATAAAAAAAAGGTATGGATTTGAAATGGGAAAAATGATAAATAAATGGCATAGGATGCCTTTTGATGTGTGCAAGTTTAAAGCTTTCGCCTTTTTTCATTACAAAAATAAATTTAAAAAAGCAAGCAAAATGCCATGTATTGAGCTTTCGATTTTGAATTTGCAATGCTAATAAAATTCGTATGCTTCCTTTTTTACATACTTTTTACGTTGATTAACGTGATAATGCTTTTCTCATAAAGTACTTATTCGTGATTTTTTATTTTTAAATTCACCATTTCTCTAATTTGCTTGTATGTTATCAAAGTTTGTTTACAATCGAAAAAACTATATATTGAAACATTTATTCGCCTTCGATCAGGAAGTAATTTTGGATTCCAACTATATATTACTGCTACGACTTTAATAACTTTAATTAATGGTTGAGAAAGGCATATCAACAATTTACAATTACATTACATTATTGTGTATGTATATATTGTTCAAGTATTTATGATACTATTACATTACATTACATTAAGTCAGATCATCAATATATACAATAAATAGTATCATAAATACTTGAGCATTATTAACTTCAAAATGACAACTTACCTGAGTATGGACGAATTTTCGTGTTTTGACAATATTGTGGTTCTTTTATATTTCCGGCCAGTTTATAAAATGATTAGGCTAAAAGAATTAAGGCAACTTGGGGAGAGAGAGGACGTCCGTCATGTGACGTCATATCACCTAGCAAGAAGTCCTTCCAAAATGATAGAGTAAGACAAACTCCCTTATATGCGGGGACTTTCGCCATATGACTTTCACTAATAATTACTTTTAATTCCTTTTTTTAAAATCAAATTAAATATAATTTTACAAATAAATAAAAATAAAAGACATAATATAAAAATAATATCCATTACATAAAAAAAACTACATAAAAATAAAATCATAACATAATTAAATCTTTAAAAAATAATAATATTCAAAGACCATATTTTTCACGGATTTCTTGTTTTATTTGCTCCGTTAAAGTTCTTTCGGGTCCTGTAAGATGATTGTAGTCAGTGGACATTATTTATAAATCAGCCTCCTTTTGTTTCATTTACTCCCAGCCGTTGCCAACTGTTAAATTGGCTTTGAATTCTGGAAAAGTCCCCCCCCCCCCCCAACCCACCCCCAGGGG
>JAOEHQ010048273.1:0-10302 GCA_025447715.1 Asclepias incarnata | reverse complement strand
CGGCCACCATCACCTTTTGATGCATGTATTGAATGAAGTTTACAAATTTCATATACACTATAATTTATTTTATTTTTTATATCATTTAAGACCACGCATCGCGCGGGTTTATTGCTAGTATAGAACAATACTTGCTCGGAGACACTTGATTATAAAGGATGGAGTACAACTTTATCTTACTTACATACTTTAGGCGTAGAGTCTTATTACTGACGATTAAATTAAGATTGAGATCGACCAATATACAAAACATAAGAATTATATGTCTAAGTTTTAACTTTTATTTAAATGGCCATCTTCATCATTATCTTCCACATATAATATACAAAACACAAGAATTTATAAAGGGGATGCTTTCATACTTATATATCTGGCATGAAAATGTTTAAGATTATGAATCATTTCATAAATTTATGTTTTTAGCTTGAATTTATATGTAATTACTTAAAACTTGTTATTAAATTTTAAAAAGTTTACCATTAATAAATATGGGTTTCTAAAAAGAAAAAAAAAACTTATGATGTAAAAAGGTTTTGAATCTTTTAAAAAGTTTAAAATATGATTTTTATATTATAAGTTTTTAAGATATTTTTAACTTCATGACATCCTTAGATATATGCACACACTTTTTTTATATTGAAAACCTAATGAATGAACGTTTCATGATTAATCTTTTAATAAATGGACAAGGTTGCTATGTAAAAAGTAACAAATTCTATGTAGTAAAGAAAATCCGGAGACAAAGTTTGAATGTAAAAATTATGTACGTGATAAGCACCTAACATTATACATGTTGAATCTCACACTCCCAAAATACAAAATAGAAAGTGTGAACAATTTAGAGAAATCACAATCACACATTATAACAAACGAGAACTAGAATGAGATGTTTTTAAAAACTATCATTAAAATGTTTTTTTTTTATTGATTACAACAGAATAACTGAGTTCACAACTACTACATATATGAAATGGGGATATCATCTTTTATCTTTTATTTATTTATTTATTTATTGTTTTTAACTTTTAATTGGGGATATTATCTATAAACTATATCTATAATACTATACTAGGTGCACCCTTCGGTACCGCCTCTACATATAAATTTAAATTTTTAAGAGTTAGTGGCCCACCCTTCGGTACCGCCTCTACATATAAAATAGATGCAACAATGAAGAATTTCTTTTAATTTTTATATTTTTCAAATCTTTAACTACTTTCAGCACCTATGATTGAGTGCTATTGACTGCAATTAACATTTCACATATAAAATACTATATTATACCCGTCTAGACAATATAAATAATCAGTAGTTACTTAGAACTAATACGTATTAACTTTTAAATAATAAATGGTAAATGAGTTTAGCAAATGACTATAAAACAATAATAACTACAAAAAATCGATTATGTATTATTTATCACTAAATACCAAGGTTGGAGAACTCGTGACTCGGACTCGACTCGGTAAAGGGGGGGAGTCAGGAGTTTTTGGAGACTCGGACTCGACTCGAGTAGTACCCAGATTGGGATTTTATATATAAACATGATTATTTTTGAAATTATATGTGATAAAACTTTAAAAATATATTAGAAACTTCAAATTTAAACATAATTGTTTAGAAACATTAACATAATATTTCGAAAATTAAACATAATATTAGTTGATAGATTCACGTTTCATCATTATTTTTCCGTATTAAGGTTGGAGAACTCGTGACTCGAACTCGACTCAGTAAGAGGAGGAATCAGGAGTTTATTTCAGGTACTCGGCCGACTCAGGGGAGTTTTACAACCTTGTGTATATGTATCTTGATTTTCACGGCCGAAAATAGAACCTACAAATAATCAAGTAATAAGTGGTGTGGGATGGCGAGTAGTTTGCAACGTTGAGGCTAGCTTAACTGGCTTTGAGGTGTTATACCACGCGAGCCGCGTGTTCGAATCATGTGGGCCTGAATTTTTTTTTTTCCTTTTAATATGAAGGCATAACTATGTATATGTGGCAGATGAGGTGTCAAGTTCCTAGGCATAACTCATATAAAGATGACACAACAAATGCTGACGTGGCGAGTTCAGGGGTATGCCACATAAACACTAAAAACCGAGGGCGGAATTTATTTGACCCATTATAGTCATGGAATAAAGATAAATGTCTCATTTCTTTCACTAGTTTTAACGAGCTATATCACAAAACTGAGTTTTGGTTAATGTTTGTCATGCCTTTTCTAGTAATTTTAGGTTTCTAAACCCAATGTTTTAAATACCGGTATTTTGAGCATACTGGGGTGGTATCCGGTACCGGTAATACCGGCCGGTATTACCGAATGACCAATTCACATGGAAATAAGTCAAATAACCTGCTGTACCAGTGTACCTTATGAAACATGCTATACAAACCTGCAAATTATTGCAAACCTGCTATACAAACCTGTTCGGTAATACCTGCAAATTATTTGCTGTACCTTATGAAACCCAATATACAAACCTCCAACTTATGAAACCTGCTATACAAACCTGTTCTTTCCCTATTTACTAGGTAACAAACCTGATTTAAAACACAAATTATTGCAAACCTGATGTAGAACATACAAACCATACAAACCATAGTCACACATAGATGGAAAATCCCGTTTGTTTTTTTTTTTAATTTAACTTTTTTTTTTAAAATTAAAAAATCACTATACCGGCGGTATGAACGTACCGGTATTACCGGTATTTTGCAAACACCAACCGGTATTTTGCAAAGACGGTACACTCAAGATACCGGGATAGTTGTATCGGCCTCGACACCGATACCCGATACTACCGGTAATACCGACCGGTACGTACCGGTATTTAAAACATCGATCGATATTCTATACATAATAATCGTACTTTGATAACCCCCGAACTATCTTTTTCTTTCCTACTAAGAAAACCTCACACACACGGTCACCGCGATCATGTCATCTCCGGCATCATCAACGGCGGCGACGACGAACATCATGCTAGCAATCTACGAAAAGAAAACCACATCAATCGATCTCTACCGTCCATTACGCAACTATATAGTCTTCAATTACTCAGAGCGCGAAGCCCAAACCCTAGAAGACGATCTCGAAACCTTAAAATCACTCCGATCATCAATCGAACGTTCCTCCGCCACAGATTCACTTCCGGCGCGGCGCGACACCTTACAAAGCTACTTCAAGGCCTTAACCGCCGTTGAATCGAGGTTTCCGATCTCTAACGATAAGGATCACGTGAATTCGATAACGTTCACGTGGCACGATGCGTTTAAGAACAAGCAGAAAGCGGCTCAGCAGAATATACATTTGGAGAAAGCTGCGGTGTTGTTTAATTTAGGTGCGGTGTATAGTCAGATAGGTTTGACTTTTGATCGGTCAACGGTTGAAGGGAGACGGCAGGCGGTGCAAGCATTTGTTTCCGCGGCTGGTGCGTTTGCGTTTTTGAGAGATAATGAGGCGGTTAAGGCGAGCGTTGGGAATTCGACTACTGTTGATGTTTCTGTTGAGTGTGCTGGAATGTTGGATAGGTTGATGCTTGCTCAAGCTCAGGAATGTGTTTTCGAGAATAGTATTGCGAAAGGAAGTACTCCCGGGGTCTGCTCCAAGATTTCCAGACAGGTTGAATTTGTTGTTTTAAGTTATGTTATATCTAGTGTGTATGTATATATGCATTGTGATTGGTGACCGATGCCCATTGTCTTGAGTACTCTGCATTATGTTTGTTAGTGATTGCAAACTTGCAATGCTCTTGTTAACATGTGTGTTTAGTTTAGTGTTTAAGATATTCAGTTTTCTATGTATATAAGTACATGGTTATGATTTATGAGCTACTTTGTGCGATTTAGGAAGTGATAGATGCCCTATCAATTAGAGAGCTCTGCAGTATGTTAATGGGTAACTATAAAAGTTTGCTTGCTCATCGGTGATTGGAATGATTTTGTTTAGACGTGGGCATAATTTTTGATGTTAAACTTACTATAGATCAAGATTTTGTAGTGGGGTGCTCATAGTCATGTGTTTTGTTACCATGAACAAGTGCCATAGTTTTGAAGGTTTTTGTTGATCTGGGTATTAAGTGGAACATTGTCATTTGTCAATGTATATAGAGGACTCAAGCGTTATATGTTAAATTATGTGTATGCTCACGAATGACTAGTGTACATTTCTTCAGCAAATTTATAGTTGGAAAAGCTACTGCGACCCTATAAGTAATATATAGTGAGTTTTTCAATGTCCTGCTATTGCCCAACTGCTAGATTTAATATGCCTGTAAGGCTGTAACCAATCACTAAGTCTTCTAAATTGCAGCTACAATAATTATTCCGACAATCCAACCTTGTTTACTCTTGCCTTATTTTTACATTAGGATTGTGAGTAGCTGTGTAATTGAAATTGTTTTCTCTTGCCTTATTTTTACATTAGGATTGCGAGTAGCTGTGTAATTGAAATTGTTTTCTCTTGCCTTATTTTTACATTAGTATTGTGAGTAGCTGTGTAATTGAAATTTAGAATTGTGGATGAATTTACTTTAAGTTATTAAGGTGTAAACTTGTAACATTTCCACTTGAACACATATTTATTTGAAGAGGTTCATATTTCTTAATTGGAACTTAGAATAATGAGTTTTTTTTATGTAACCACACAACAATCAAGTGTAATATGCCTTTGACACACATTTATGTATCTTATTTGATTTGATGCAATTTTTAAGATGCCCTGACTTTGTTTACGGATACATGCTAGTTTCATTTTTTTGAAATGCAGTTGAGTTTGTTCCTACTAACTGATTCGATAGAATATAACTTCAAGTGCATATGATATTGCCAAGAGAAAACTATATGTGCATTCTTGACATCCTTACACAATGCAACTAAATATAGGTGGGTCTGTATTATGAAGAAGCCCTAGCTGCACTGCATGCTGCACCCCTCACTCAACACTTTGACAAGACATGGCTGTCTCATGTACAACTAAAAGCAGCCTTGTTTTACGCAGAGGCTTGTTATAGATATAGTTTAGAGCTTCACGAGAAAGAAGAGATTGCAGAAGAAATTGCACGGTTAAAGAGTGGTATCGGTGCTTTGACTGATGCCAAAAAATCATCTCCAAAGGGGGCTGCACAGCAGATACTTGATGCTATTAGTAAATTGGAGACTAATCTTAATCGTAACCTAGAGAGGGCTATGAAGGAGAATGACAGGGTCTACCTTATGAGGGTTCCTCCCGCAAGCTCTTTACAACCTCTTCCTTCATTTGCAATAGTCAAACCTTTGAACATGAACGAGGTGCTGGATGCAAGCAAAGATAGGATGTTTGCAAGTCTTGTTCCTGACAGCAGTGCAAAGGCTCTTTCAAGGTACACTGAAATGGTCGATGATATCATCAGAACTCAAGCTGAGAAATTGCAGCAAGGAAGTGAGCTTGCTCGAGTGAGCCTCAAGGAAATGGACTTGCCTGATTCAATTCTTGCTCTAGAAGGGCATTCTGTGTTGCCAACACCTCTATGGGAAGATGTGGAGGCGGTTCAGATTAGTGGTGGTCCAGCTGGCTTGGAAGGTGAGCTTCAACAGCTTCGCGATTTAAGGAGAGTAAACAATGAGATGCTGGTCCAGACCGAGGAGCTTCTCCAAAAAGAAGCAGCAGAAGATGCTCAATTTAGAAGCCAATTTGGGACACGGTGGACCAGGCCTCAGTCTAGTACTCTCACTAAAAACTTACAGGATCGGTTAAATAGATTTGCCGCAAATTTAAAGCAAGCTGCAGATAGTGATGTCAAAATTGAACGCTCAGTGAGAGACAATATGGCCCTCATGTCCATTTTAGATCGTCGCCCAGTAAGTTCTTTTGAACTCATTACGTAGTTTGTTTCTAACCTTTCTTACTTATAAGTGTGGCAAATTTAGAGTTATTTTTCATGAGCTTGGTTGATATTAATTTTTTGTTCTTTTATCAAGTGTTTTGGTTAGAAGTGGAATAATGGCCTGGTCAGAGAGGTTGGGTAATGGGTCAAAACAGATTCTTTATTTGTATGGTAAATCATTGATTTGAGGTATATATATTATATTTTCTTAAAAGTTAAGATAAAAAAATCTTTAAGTTAAAAAAAAAAAAAAGAAAAAAAAAAGGTTGGGTTGCTTGGAATACTTGCTGTTCACATTTTTTGTAATTTTTTGAACTTATAAGTGTCAAGTATTCTTGCAAAAACTTACATTTTCTCAATTATAAGCTACTTTTTATTGGATAATATGATTTAGGAGGTTTTATCTAATGATGATAATATACCGTTGCGATTTCAAACCATTTGACCTGTTTCCGTATGAGCTGTTTTTTATTTTATTTTATTAGTTCACCTATAAGATATGAATTACCGCCCAAAAATAGTTAATGGATTGGGATTATCACGTTTTCTTGTCAGTTATTTTGGAGCTGTTTCAGTTTAATGTCATTGATAGTTAGGCCATTACATTATAATTGAGACAAGTGTAACACCTTTTGTTCTAAACAGTGGAGCTCATTGACAAAAAAGTTGGTTTGCTTAAGGTTTTTTGTGTTAATTAACTTACATGTTCTCTTTTTTCCAGATTGAATCAGCCCTTCCAACCTTGGCTAAGCCGATCATGTCTTTGGATGCCAATGAAGATGCTGTAGTGGGGACCCTGAAGCAGAGCCTGGTAATGTTACTTGGAACTTATAAGGCATTGAATAATTAGAGTGTTTAAGCGAGTCAATATATCATTATGTGGTTATATAGAACTTATTGTGTGTTAAATATTTCATGTGCACCCAAGTTTTGTGAACATAGTTAGTTCAATTATGAGTTACCCTTGGTGTTGCAACCTTTGATAATTGCTACATTTGCTCACCCTTGTTTCTTTTATGTATATGTGTGAGAGTCTATGTAATAATGTATACATGTTACATGATATCCATTGGAAATCACATTATTTGTGTTTTGCTTGAAGTTCTATGGTTTAATAAATATTATCAAAAACTTGAATATTAAAATGTTTTTGATGGAAAGGCTGATAGTACATCCAGATTAACATTTGTTTCTTCTTTAGAGACGTTAACTTGCCATGGTTTTATATTCCTACCTTGTCTTGTTTTGCAGAGACAATTAGAGACACTGGGTGCTCAAAGAGCAGGTCTGGAAGACATGCTGAAAGATATGAAACGAAAGGTGTGCTCCATTCTGGTTGTGATATAATTTTCATAGTCCTGTTACTAACTCCAACTGTGATTTTACAATTTGGGTTGAAATGTATATGTTTGTCAGTTGATACTTCTGTTTTTGTTTGCTTTAGGATGATATACTCCCAAAGTTGATGACGTCCACGGGTTCATACGAGGATCTCTTTAGAAAGGAGATAGCAAAATATAATCATGTATGTGAAGAAATATCTCAAAACCTTCAGGCTCAGGATCAATTATTGCTACATATCCAGGTGTGATTTTTACCGACTCCACTTTGTTTTTCTGGTGGTGTTTAGCACCCTCATATATATTCCACTTGCTTTTTCTCTGTGCAAATTTTAGTATTTTGATTACATTAATCCAGTTCTAATATTCTCTCCCAAATTCTTATTGGTTATCTTGTTTCTAGGCCCAAAATCGTGAATTTGCTGGTACCTTCAATATTGAGGATTACAAAGGTAAATTTTCTTTTAGTAACCTTTTTTGTTTATTTAAACATTTAATTATACATCTTATATTGAACTCTTCTGCAGCTGCTTGTGACAAGTGCTATAAACAGATTGAAGCTGCTGTTGCCAAGTATCGTGAAATCAAAGAGAACATCAATGAAGGACTCAAATTCTATGTTACTCTTCAGGTCAGATGTTTTCTAATTTTTGTTTAGGCTTGATTTCGTCATCTTTGGAATTAATTTAATTTCATTATTGTTTCAAACAGGATGCAATCACAAGCGTTAAGCAGCAGTGCAGTGATTTCATCATGACCCGGAGCATACAGTGCCGAGAAATGGTTGAAGAGGTACAACGACAAATGTCGGGTCTCAGTTTTCAAGATGGTAAGAATTCTAACACTTACAATTACCCTTTGGCTGGACAGCCTCAAAGAACATCATCCCAGCCAGACATGGCCAATATATCCAATCAACCTCGTCCTCAAATGCCTTATTACAACCAACAGCCACCACCAACAGCATATGCTCAACAGCATCCTCCACCACCTGCCGCTTCACCAGGATATTCACAGCACCCATCCTATTCCCTTCCACAACAGCAGCCACCACCGCCTTATGGTGGTTCCCCATACCCGCCTCAGCAGGGCCAACAACCACCGCCTGCGGGTGGGTACCAGTTCGGTCAACCTGCTTATCCTGGCTGGCAGGGATCATACTACAACTCACAGGGTCAAGGACAAGGTCAGGTTCAGCAACCGGGATCTTTCCCTAGGCCTCCATATACAGCTCCTTCCCCTTACCCTCCTAACCAGGGTGGATATTATAATAAACAATAATTTTGACTACTTGTGAATGGTTTTTGGTCTCGACTGAATAATATTGTTTGACTGAATTTACATAGCCTCATGTTGTGATCATGTTATGTTGCATTATACAAATTGTTTGTAGACAAGTTGCGTACTATGTAGACATTGTGTACATAGGTATTATGAGGAGAATAACATACCCGGCATATGTGAACTCACCGATTACATGCAATTGTTAATTTGTTGTGCTTTGCCAGGTTCCTTATACGAACTATGGCCGATATGCATTTCTTTTTCCGCAGTAATATTCTATAAAAAATTTTGGATTAGTGCATGATATCGCAACAAAGTTTGTTCGTTTCATATATAGTTTGTATTCAGCTCCAGAAGCTTCCGTTGTGTGTATTCAACTCTTATTTTCTTTTCACAATTTATGTATCGGGTCACATTGATAACAAGTAGTTGATCGTTTTTGTTAAAATGGAATGATTACGATAGAGGGCCAGAGTTGTATATACATTAGCAAAAAATGTTCTAATGTAATCTAGAATCCACTACAGTTTAATGTGTTATCGGTCATACCACATGAACCAAGGCTTAAGGGGTATAAATTATACTTACATTTTTATTTTTTTTATCTTTACCGGGTATGATTAAAAAAGGTTGGCCAACAATAATATGTCAAACGAAAATGTGTGCAGATGTTTCTAACTTTTTTATCATTAAAATATTTTAGAAAAGAAAACATGTTAGTTTTTTTTTTTTTTTAAAAGGTGTGAATTACTCGCGAATGACGGGAGGTTTAACATATATTGTTTTAACCGGATCTGCGCTAGAAAGCTTCATCGTAAAATAGATCTCAATTCCTCGATGAGAACCCCTTATCACTCAAAGATCTGGAGAGGAAAACTCACACAGGCCCACCATAGGTGGAAATTAAATACATGCGGTCACCTCCAAATATGCTTAAGATGGGACTCGAACCTGAGACCTTCTGTGAGGAAACATGCATCCTAAACCATTTGGTAATGGTTGAAAACCTGTTAGTAATTACCCAACCTAGCAATATCGTCACAACTAACAACTGATGGATAATAATGACAGAAGGATTTCATAATGTGTAACCAGTCTTCTAGAATCAAATGAGGTAATGAAGACTTGAACTAGAAAAAAAGGTGGTTAAAAAAGACTGGAATTGGTGACAAGTTTAGTCCAAGACATTTTTTGGTCTAGATTGAAAGACAGTCCATCCAAGCGTCTTTGTCGTTTGACTGTAAATTCATCCATATATATAGTTAAATAAAAGTTCTTCGTAAAATGGTACACAAAATAATCAAATAAGTTATGATAAAAGATTTTTTAAAATAAGAAAAGATTATATTGAATTATTGATGCATAAATAGGAATTTTTGCTAAACACAGTCTTTCGCGCAAAAATGTATTGTATATGAAGATTAATTTCAATTTTCAAAAAAACAGTTAATTTTTATGTACAAACAGACGGTTCTATATATGTACAAATGTGAAATTGTGTATGATTAGTTTTAATTCTAACTTCTTTTAAAATTTTTTTTTTAATATAATAATAACCATATGCGTTAATGCGTTATATAAGCAACAATTCTTTTCCTGTAGACAAACAATTCAAAAAAAAATAAATGAATGACATATACAGTATTACGGGGAGGCAAAACAAGTTTTCAGGGGGTTGACAACGTATGAATGGTAACTGCGGCAATTCACATATACACCGCCGCCTTGCAGGCTTGCATTAACGACGATTCACAACATGAAACTGCGGTGAAGTTCCATTCAACACAAGCCCGCGTGGTTAGTGACCGT
>JAOEHQ010048272.1:0-10302 GCA_025447715.1 Asclepias incarnata | reverse complement strand
CTATGCCCACAGGCAGGGATATAGTACTGGGAACGCATCCCATAAGTACTAAAGAACGATCCCACCTCACAGCCAAATCTTGGTACCAAGAACGAACAAGAACAAGAACACGCCCATAGATAACATGCCTTTTTTTTTTTTTTGGGTAATGGGTTACCCCTGTAAAATATATTGCACAACAAAAAAATAATCAATCCGTACAAGTAGTATGGCTAACGTACCATACTAATTCATATACATGACATGCCATGTATATGTAAACAAAGTAAAACTAAGAAAACAAGGAAGGCACCTACACCTAGTTACAGAATCAAACTAGAAGTGTAGTAAACATAGAAATAAAAGTGAATCTTTCGAATCACCCATGATCTGTTAACACCACTAATGACCGTGGTAAGTTCCAAGCCTCAACCAACCGATTTACTTGGGCTGTATTCTTGAAACGCATGGTAGCCATTTTGAACCGAACCGTTGTAGCCACTAACTCGGCAAGCTGCTCAACCTGTCTTGACTTATCAGAAAATAGTCTTGAATTCCGCTCTTGCCAAATGAAATAAGCTGTAGCAGCAACCAAAAGCTTCCCAATTACTGATTTCGCTGAATTTGAGTTACTTCTTCTTATCATCCATTCAGTAATATCGTCCCAAGTCTGATTAACTTGTTGCATTTGAGCCAAATGCCTGACTCGAATCCATACCTGTGAGGAGAAACAACATGTAAAAAATAAATGGTCATGTGAGTCGGGACCTTGATTGCATAAGGGACAGCAAACAAGGTTGAAGTTCATGTTTCCGCCAGCACTCCATTGCATTATTTTGTCTTGAGTCTTCAGTTTGCGCAAAAAGATTAGCCACATCAAGAAGGCGTGTCTCGGGATCCTTTGCTTAAACCAAACAGCTCCATACCATGGGACTTTGCTGCTACGATGTCGGGTTGTATCCCACACAGTACTTGAAGAGAAAACCTGTTCTTTCCCATCAGCATCTTTCCAATAGATGGTGTCACAAATAGTAGAAACGATTTGGACGTTAGGCATAGTAATTAACACTGGGTATAGATCCAACCATGCAGTCGGCCATTTCCACTCTCCATTATCAATCAAATCCGCCACTTTTGTTTGAAGTGATAGACCTGCTCTCATAATATCACGATTAGAAATGTAATTACGAAGAGGACAGCTATCTGTCCACCTATCGAACCAGATCATAGTATTCCTTCCATCACCAATACGTGTCCATATGTGAGGTCGAATGTGTTCCCTTATTTGAAGAATTTTTCTCCAGCTCCAACTACAATTATGAGGGATTGGGATATCCCACAAGCTTCTATCACGCAACCTATAGGAGTGAATCCATTTAACCCACAAGGATTCCCGATGAGTTAAGATGCTCCAAATATGAGTGGCCATTAGAGCTTTATTTACATCAGCTATACGTCTTATTCCCAGCCCACCCTCCTGTTGAGGATAACAAATAGAATTCCAAGACACTTTTGCTTTCCCCTTAACAAGTTCCCCTTGGCTCCATAGAAAACCTCTCATTTTGCTTTCAAGATCATCTATAATACGTTGTGGAAGAATAAACACGGAAGCCCAATAGATATGTAATGATGCCATAACCGACCTGATTAGTTGTAATCTCCCAGCAAAGGACAGAGACTTGTTCCGCCAATCGGTGACCCTTTTTTCCATACGTTCCACCAACACCTTGCAGTCCTTATACAATAAGCGAGACGATATAAGAGGTACACCAAGGTATTTTACCGGTAAACAACCTTCTTCAAATGGCATTATGGCAAGAATAGAGTGCTTTACCTGCTCAGAAACATTACAAAAATAAACAGTACTCTTTGGCAAACTCGGTTTCAATCCAGACATACTACTAAACTCATCCAAAGAGTCCATTATGACTTTTGCTGAAGCAGCTTCTCCTCTAGAGAAAATAAACAAATCATCGGCAAAACAAAGGTTTATGATCCGCTGTGTTTCACACTTATTATGAAAACGAAAACGTGGAACATCAGACACAGCTTTGTCCAGAATGAGAGTTAGAACTTCCATAACCAACGTGAATAAGTATGGGGACATAGGATCTCCTTGTCTCAACCCCCTCTTTCCCTTGAAGTATCCATGAAGATTACCATTAATAGATAATGAGAAAGAAGTGGTAGATACACATGTCATAATCCAGCTTATCATAGTATTATGAAATCCAAAACCAACTAGAATCGCCTTCAAAAACTTCCAATCGACAGTATCATAAGCCTTTTGAATATCTATCTTAAAAGCACAACGTGGTGGCCCTGAGTTTCTATGGTAATTATGCATAAGCTCCTGAGTAAGTAGAATATTATCTGAAATACGACGCCCAGGTACAAACGCAGATTGGTTTATACTCACTAATTCATGCAAACCTTCCTTGATTCTATTCGTTATAATCTTACTAATGCATTTATATATAGTATTACAACACGAAATAGGACGATAGTCATTAATATTGGAAGGAGTAGCAACCTTTGGAATCAATGCAAGAATCGTGTGATTGATTTGCTGAAGCATCTTCCCATTGCGAAAGAAATCCTGAACCGCTAGGCAAATGTCCGATCCAATCACATCCCAAGCACCTTTAAAAAACGCTGATGTGTACCCATCCGGCCCCGGAGCTTTATCTTCACCAATGTCAAACATGGATTGCCTGATCTCCTCATCAGAAACAGTACGCACCATATAGTTTGCCCGATTCAATTCCAATGTTTTCTGAAAAATATCAGGGGGAACACTGGTCTGTGTTTCTCCTTCCATACCAAGAAAATTCATATAATGAGCCACCATTGCATTTGGCGCTTCCCCACCCTCATGAGTTACACCATTTACATCTGTTACCACCTCAATTCGAGCTCTATGATTCTTACACTTCACAGACTTATGAAAGAAAGCTGAATTTGCATCTCCCTCAGCCAACCACTGGATTTTGGATTTTTGCTTCAAGAATCGTTCCTCATCGAGACGTGCTTCATGAAAATTTTTTAGACATGCCGCTTCCTCCTCTCTCAATTTCGGATCAAGAGGATCGCGATCAATAGACACTTGAGCATCATCCAACTGTTTTCGCAACATATCAACCCGGGCATGTAAGTTACCCTGCTGTAATAAAAGTTTACGCATCGGTTTTTTTGTAGCTTTCAGCTTTTGAGTAACCTGAAACATATGATGGCCCCGCACATTGGTCTCCCATTCCTTCTTTACAGCTTCAAGAAAACCACTTTTATGGATTAGAAAGTTTGAAAACTTGAATGGTTTTGGCCGAGTCCTTGAAACCGAAGGAAGTTTGAGCAAACAAGGAGAGTGATCCGAAACTCGGTAAGGTTGGAACACAGCATTAGCAGCTGGGAAGTTATCCAAAAAACTCATGTTTCCCATAATACGATCAATCTTCTTAACAATACCAATCCCCGTTTTGGGTTTCTGGTTCCATGTGAAATGCAATCCGGTACTATTAATATCCATGACTTCAATATTCTCCACACATTCCTTAAACTCCCGCATACCAATAGTGATATTTGATGAGCCCAGCAAGCTATCCTCCAAATTTAATGAAGAATTGAAGTCCCCCATAATAACCCACGGTTGGTCCTTAACAAACACTTTGTGCTTGTTTAAGTCATGCCACAGTTCCCTTCTTCTTTTATAATAATTATCTGCATACACAAACGAACAAAACAAGACTTTTCTATCTACCTTAAAAATGACTTGGGTGTGCATTACCTGATCAGTTTGAGCGAGAACCATCAGGTCAACCACTTCCGTATTCCAACCAACAATAATTCGTGTCCCCTTAGAACAGACTCCACCATTCGATGACCAGTTCCAGGTTCTACAAATCTTCTTACATATATCAAATAACCGACTCGTGTCCACATGTGACTCCATGATTGAACATATATTTAAATAGTTTTCGTTAATTATCTGTCGAACCTCCTTTTGTTTCAGGGGGCGGTTCAACCCCCTTATATTCCAAGAAGCTAGACTACCCATGGGAAACATGTTGATCAGGAGTGCTTGCCCCTGCTTTAGCATTCGTTGAACCCACAGTATTTGAGACATACTGTTCCTCAAAAATTACTTCATCATCATCCGAATCCACATCAGATTGTTCCTTATGTTTCTGCTTTTGTGTATCTGACCGGCCATCGACATGACTTCCTTTTTTCTCAGTGACATCCTCATTTAACAAATCAAAAGGATTGTGTAGCGGTACCGAGGAATTGGATGTGCTAGCTTCCCCAGTTTTCTGTTTTGGTTTTACTACTGGACGATATTCAAATTGTTGTTTCTGTTTTTGCTTGTTCATAGGAAAACCCGGCTTTGTGACTTTCTTTTTGTTTGTAACCAGCTGGAAACCATCTTCATCAACATTTTTTCCCACCTTTACTGCCGTTTTCACAGCCTTAGGACATTGAGCATCTAAATGACCAAACACACAACATGTAGAACAATGAGGAGGCTTCCATTCATACTCAACTTTTATAGATTCTTTAGTATACCCCTCCCCATCTAAGTTGGGAATAGCAACCACAATCGTTTCCTTGAGAGCACAATCTGCACTAAGTTCCACCAGAGCTCGCGCATAACTATTTCTACCCCACGATTCAAGACACATAGTGGTTGTGTATGAATCTAGTTTCAGCGGGTCTCCAACCTTAGAAAGAAGCATGCTTAACCCATCATCCGTATACGCCACCATTGGGACATCATGTAGTTTTACCCATGCTGGAACACTTTTTATATCATCTTTTTTCAATAGGGTAGTTGGTGACCAAATATTCAACAAAATAGAGCTGTTTCGAATCAACCAAGGCCCATTTTCAAGGACATAGTTCATACCCTCTTTAGATCGAAATTTGAAAAAGAAAAACCCATTGGCATTCATCATTACCCTTGACAGCCCATGCTTAACCCACGAATTCTTTACATAGTTTTCAACTACAGGAAAAGCAATTCGTTTACCCAAAAAATAGCCATATAAAGTATTATCAAATCTACTTGTTACCTCTTTAACGGATTCCTTTGGTAAAAGAACATCAGCATCTTCCACACTTTCTTTAGGAACAAGTTTTCTTAAATTCACTGTCCGCTTTTCTGAATTAACTTGCACCTTTGCAGCATAGGAAACAGGTTGAACAGGAGGTTTATCAGCCTCAGGATTATCATTACTATCAACGTTTTGTGTCTCCCCTACACTTGGACTCTCATGCTTCCCATCGTTCCCCATATCACCTTCCATCTGCTGCTGCAAATCAACATCATCAGCAGTCACCGGCATTCCTTTAACACATCCAAATTCATCATACTCCATGTTATCGTTACTATCATTACCCCTTGCAGCAGCAAAAAATTCCTGCTTTTTCTCTGATGCAGCACTCTTCGAGCTTTCAACCTTGTTGGTTTCCGAATCAGACTTTACACCACTAGGAGTTTCATCAGTGGTATTAGAACCACCTCCCAATGGCGTATTATCACTAAATTTAACATGTTTACGGCCTGCACTATCATCCTTCCCCTGATTAGGGTTTGGATTTTTCTGAACGTTACGAACCGGTATTCTTCTCCCATCAATGTTTTTAACTTTTGACGCCAAACCAGACGGCTGTCTGGCATGACCACCTCTCTCTGAACTACTCATTCTATCCAAGAAGACAAATCAACACCATGCAAACAAAAGAAAACGATACTCTACGTGAAGAACAAAGCCAACGCGCAAAACCCTAAAACCCTAGAAACGAGCAAAACCCTAATTAAAAACAAATCAGCAAAAACGATTAGAAAATAAGGTAATCTCGAAGCTGCTACCTTGAAAGCAAGCCAAGAAAACCCTAAATGCTAACCATCCTGTAATCCGTATTAATCAGAAGTTTGGCAGAAAACGAAACCCTAAAACGAAATAATTAATCTCCAACGTGCACATCAACACTCCTTAAACCCTAACGGATTCAAAGCTTGTGAGAGGGACATATTGACAAGATAAAGCAAATCGAATGAGGGATGGAAGAACAATCGCCAAGATCGCCCTAGGGTGAGAGAGAAATTCCCTAACGGCCAACAAGGTGGAGGTATTAAAATACCGAAACCTAAACCTGTTTTTCAATATCGTCAGAAGCAACCTAGTGTTAGTTCGGGTATTCATACGAATGCTAATAAACCAGGTGTGAGTCATCCGCCTCAACATGATAAGGAGGCGAGTACATCCAAAGTACAGGTAGTTACAAAGAATTCTTTCTCGTTATTGGATGAAGATGAGGTTGGGGTGTGTAGTGATAAACCTGTGGCTGATAATACTGGGCATGATGGTGGTAAAAAGAAATCTTCTTCATTCTCGGCTTATACTAGTGATGATGATGAGGTGGAAGAAGTTTTTAATGAATTCACTTATTCGGGTATCGACAATGAGAAGGGAGCAAGCACTCCTGTTCCAACGGTTTCTAATGGTTAATTTAGCTTCTTGGAATATAAGGGGCTTGAACCAAACCCCTAAACAAAATGAGGTTCGATATGTAATTGCTGAAAACAAGTTGTCGATTTGTGCGATTTTGGAATCTCGTGTGCAGGCTTCTAATTTAGATATGCTTTGTAGGAAGGTTTTCCGAAATTGGGATTGGGTTTCTAATGTTAATTGTTGTTCTAAAGGGTCTCGTATCTTAATTGGTTGGGACCCGGTGGTTGTTGACCTGATGGTGATACTCAGATTGATCAAGTAGTGCATGCACAGGTTTGTCTTAAAGCTGAAAAGAAGATGTTGTTTTGTTCCTTTGTTTGATATATTGATAGGAGGAAATTATGGCAGTCTTTAGAGGTTCATAAAGCGTTTGTGGGTGACAGACCTTGGTGTGTCTTAGGGGATTTCAATGCCACGTTGTGTCCTGATGATAGGGATGTTGGTTCTTCTGGGGCAGATATAGCGATGCGTGAGTTTAAAGCTTGTGTTGAGTCTATAGAAGTTGCAGATGTTAATAATGCAGGTTTGCATTTTACTTGGAATCAAAAGCCGAGAGGGGGTAATGGTGTGCTCAAAAAGCTGGATAAAATTATGGCAAATTTGGCGTTTCTGGATGTGTTCAAGGATGCTAATGCGTTGTTCCAGCCATATCGTAATTCTGATCATTCGCCATCTATTTTGAGGATCCCTATTGGTTCGAAATTCATTCCTAAGCCATTTAAGTTTGCTAATCTCCTTGTTCACAATACAAATTTCAAACAGGTGGTTGCTGATTGTTGGCTAGGACAGGTTGAAGGATACCACATGTTTCGATTGGTTAAGAGGTTGAAACTCTTGAAGAAACCTTTGAGGAAATTGTTGTTTGATAAAGGGAACCTGCATTCTAATGTGACTCGCTTGAGACATGAATTGGATGAAGTTCAACGTGCTATTGATAAGGATCCATTCGATCCTGTTTTGAGGGAGGAGGAGTCAGCGTATTTAAATGCTTTTAATGAAGCTGTCATGACGGAGGAGAGGTTTCTTAAACAAAAAGCTAAGGTTCATTGGCTTCAGGTTGGTGATTCGAATTCTGCTTTTTTTTCATAAGGTTGTCAAGGCTAGAGCTGCTAGAAGTCGTATAAATGCAATTACAACATCTGATGGTGCTTTGGTTGATGGTGAAGGGGTGTCGCATGTATTCGTGGACCATTACACGAACTTTTTGGGTACTCCGGGGAATGTTGTTAGATTAAATACCACTAATCTGTTTAGGACTCATTTATCTAATGAGCAAGCTGAGTCCATGATTGGCCCGGTGTCAGCAGCTGAGGTTAAGGTTGCTATTTTTTCGATGGGTGACGATAAGGCGCCAGGTCCAGATGGTTTCTCTCCTGCGTTTTTTAAAAATACGTGGGATATTGTTGGTAGTAGTGTGGTGGATGCGGTGCAGGAATTTTTTAATAGCGGGAACCTATTGAAAGAAGTTAATCATACGATCATTTCTTTGCTTCCAAAGGTCGCGAGTCCGACTAAGTTTACTGATTTCCGTCCAATATCTCTTTGTAATGTTATCCTTAAATGTATTACGAAGATTATTGCTAATCGTATTAAACATTCGTTGAGTATACTGGTCAGTGACAATCAATCTGCTTTTGTGCCGGGTAGACGCATCTCTGATAATATTCTCCTTACGCAAGAGCTTATGCATAATTATCACTTGGATAGGGGACCTTCTAGGTGTGCATTTAAAGTTGATATTCAAAAGGCATATGACACAGTTGATTGGAACTTTTTGAGGCATATTCTTGTTGGGTTCGGTTTTCACCCAAAGATGATTTCTTGGATTATGGAGTGTGTTTCAACAGCTTCTTATTCTGTTTGCATCAATGGAAATCTCCATGGTTTTTTTCAAGGTAGAAGGGGCTTAAGACAAGGTGATCCTCTATCACCTTATCTTTTTACGCTGGTTATGGAAGTTTTAACTCTTATCATTCGAAGGAGGTTACTTACAAATAATGATTTCCGGTTTCATCATCACTGTGCCAAACTTGACATTGTTAATCTTTGTTTCGCGAATGATTTGTTTATTTTTCTTCATGGTGATTTGGATTCGGCTACAGTTATTAAAGATGCATTATTTGAGTTTCAACATGCATCTGGTCTTGCTCCTAGCTTACCGAAGAGTACGGTTTATTTTTGTAATGTGAGTGGGCCTGTTAAAGCTTCTATCTTGGGTATTCTTCCGTTTGCTGAGGGCAAGTTACCTGTTAAATACCTTGGTGTCCCGTTAGTATCTACCAGGCTTATATATAGAGATTGTAAAGAGCTTAAACCTGGTCTTCATTACATGTTTACTGGTCTTCAGTCTTTATCCTACCTTCACGTGTTATTTTGGAGATTGAACAGATTATGTGCGGATTCTTGTGGTGTCAAGGAAAGCTTAAACCTGGTAAGTCTAAAGTTGCATGGGAAACGGTTTGCTATCCTAAAGCTGAGGGTGGGCTTGGAATTCGACGGCTTTATGATTTTAATGTTGCTTTAATTTCGGCGCATATATGGAGTATTGTTACAAATAAAGAGTCATTGTCGGTTCGGTGGATTCATAGTTATAAACTGAAAGGAACGAGCTTCTGGGAAGTGCCTTGCCGTGGTAACATGTCTTGGTCTTGGAGAAAGTTGCTGCAAGCAAGGCAAGTGGTTCGGCCGTTTTTCTGGTTTTGTATCGGTAATGGTCAATTAGCTAGTGCTTGGCATGATAATTGGTGTGGTTTTTCACCATTGGGGTCGCATTTATCTAATAGAGTTATCACGAATGCCGGTTTTTCATTGGGGGCCAAAGTGTCGGATATTTGTGGATATTCTGGTTGGATATGGCCGGCGTCTTGGTCTTCCTTGTTTCCGGGTTTGGGTGCACCTGTACTGGATGTTTTGAAGCCTGATTTGCTGTTGTGGAAGGATCGAGATGGCTCTATCAGTGAATTTTCTGTTTCTTTGGCTTGGGAGGATCTTCGGCCCAGGAAGCCTTTGGTGGATTGGTCTAATTTGGTATGGTTTACTCATTGTAACATTTCGCAATTTAATATACGTATTTTCGTATATAACTGTTCACTTGTACCTTTATTTAATTTAAATTAAATTAAACGTATCATCGTAACGAAATGCGTAACCAACTCGCGAATTTATTTTATAATTCGGAACATAATAGATAAAATCGTAAACATTTAACATTTAGTAACAAACGGAATGCCAAACTATTACAGTAATCTTATAAAAGATTTACCTCAATGTATCTAATTATGTAGATACATCTTAAAAATGTTTATGAATGAAAATAAATAAAGAAAGGAAATGTGCATGTGGGAGGTGGCTTTGACCACCGGTTTTCATCATCACCAAGGGTATGGTAACCCATACCCTCATTGTCATTTCCATACACTATCTCCATTTCAACAAAACACACACACATAAACTCTCTCTATTTTCATCATCAAAACCGGCTTCACTAAGGCAATTTGATCGTGATTTTCATCTCAAAACATCACTCTTTTCAGGTAATAACATCTACATTCTGTTTTGGTTTGATTCTATGTCGAAATTTAGGAATATTATTAGTTTAAATTGGGTATTTGTTGGTGTTTTGGTTCCGGTTTTGAAACTAAAGAAAAACCCAATGATTTAGCTTGTAAATCATTGATTTGTGTTATGTTATGAAATGGGTTTGAAGGGTATGAATAACTGAACACATTGAACCTTTTTGGTGCTTAAAAACTTGTGTTTCTGGCTTGGAAATCGATTAAATTGGTTAAAAATATGTTCAGCGAAATAGGCT
>JAOEHQ010048271.1:0-10302 GCA_025447715.1 Asclepias incarnata | reverse complement strand
TAGCACATGAGCTTTGCCAATCAGTGCGGCTTTTGCTGGCTCCAGTGAACAACAAGTTGTTAATCGACGCTGCCACAGCGACTGGGTCATGAATAGCATTGGTCGTGGCAGGGTTATGGCGGTTTGTAGCGCATTGAATGGTAAATGGACGGGTGTTAGATAAGTACGGTGAAGGCATCCTAAGATTGATATCGAGTGAATGACAAAAACTCAACATGTTTCTAGCTTTTTTTGTTTTTGTAGATCGACTTAATATACTTGAGAATGATGATAAAATGTTACAAACGTTTATGTAAAATGTTATAAAAAAAAATGTGAATTTTGAAAAAGGTTGGAGATGAGGAAAATGGCAAGTAAGTTGGGAGTACTTATAGGGTCGATGACAAGGGGGTTCATAAATTAAATTAAAGCTTCTTTGTACAATTAAATCCCACCAAATTTCTTATTTGTATGAAAGTAGACTAATGTGCATACAAAATAGACAAATAACTACCTAAGGAAACACAAATTGAAGTGTCTAAAATTCTTAGGTTTATACATCTTGAACCTTAGATAAAAGTCTTAATTTAAGGATTAAGATTTTAGGTTTGTATATTTTCTTTTGGGCTTAATCACATGCAACACCACGACCTATCATCAAAAAGAATGGGTGTATCGTAAAAAGAATTCATCCACTTATCCACACATCGCTGACCAAACAAGAAAGATGTTGGAATTGTAATTAATATGTTGCCTTACATAAGAGTACGTGTTTTGGGGTCACAAACACTACATAACCCTTGGAAACTTTGTGGGTAAGTGTGCTGGGACGGTGTAGGATTATGAGTTTGATGCTAAAAAAATATTAAAATTTAAAAAAAAAAAAAAAAAAAACCCCTTCAAAATTAGACTCGTAAAAAGCCCTATATTTAACAGCCTTACCCTTAACTCTTTAAGACACCTACAATATTGTTTTGTTGTATGCTAAAGGGGAGTGTTACATTCTATTGATGAATGAAGGGATGATCGATTTGTCATCTAACTTTTATTAACCAACTCATGATTCACTTACCTTTTATACGACTACTGCTTAAATGTATATGCACTAGAGGGGCACCCGCGTAGGCGGCCCCTAATATGTCGTGTAAGAATCCGTTATTAATCTCGTTGTTAAAATATAATGAGTAAATTACACGGATCGTCCCGGTGGTTTACAATTATTTCACGAAGCATCCCTAAACAAATTTAATTACACAGAACATCCCTGTGTTATGTGTTTATTGAACTGATCATCCCTGATTCAACCGGAGTTAACAGTTAATCGTTAACTTTCCCCCATGTGCATCTCACATGACGACACTATTTTCTCCCTTTTCTACATACTAAAGGCTTCGGTTCACTAAAAAAAATGGTTTTTAAAACATTTTTTGTAACTTGGTGATATATAATTGAAGGTTACATTCGGTCAAACTTCTTGTCTATTACTTCAATATTATTCGTGTCTTGAGAGCCAATACAAGAAAAATGAAAAAACCCCTTTTCGGTTCGTGCAACCGTGAGACAATTCATTTTGCGGGTTCGTTAACCATTGGATCATTACGAAATTTGAACCGTAGGTTTGAGAAACATAAATCTACAATATCTTGGATCGGGGTGTTCGACAAGGAGATATAGCTTGTCGAAGTTGCAGATCAGATTTCTAGGGATTTCGTGTTGTTATTTGTTTCAGTTCTTGTATGACTCATTGTTGGGTTAGGTGTGTAAGCTTACGAGCTTGGTAAATAGTATGTTAGTGGTTATCCGTGTTATCACACCGGATATTTATTTTTTTTCAACAATTTTTTTACCATTTTAGTTTTCATATTGATTCAGAATATGTTGGTTAATTGACTTGCGAGGAGTAAAGTGAAATGTCAATGGCTTATCGACATTCTCATGCTGATGCAGCTTATACTTTTCAAGTGTTTATGACACAGAATTCAAGGTGTGATCTCGTTTCTCATACTTCAGTCACCAAATGCGCACCATCAAGTGCGCTCTCAGCATTGAATTTCTTGTTCGTTTTTGGAACATATGTATTATTCAAAAGAGCAACCCCAAAGGCCAAAGTAACAAGAGGCTAAGTATTACAGCCACCAAAAAGAAGGAAAGAGATGAGAGACTCGCGGAAAAGTTATGCGCGCATTATGAAACCAACTTCAATAAATCGCCTTTATAAAGGACACAACCACTGGAAACATCTAAAAATTTTTTTGAACAGCTAACGAATAAAACCCGGCTACCCGGGGTAACCAAATAGCAAAAGGCAACCCGATATGCCCGCGAACGCAGACAGCGTTGGGTAGCCCAAGCTCACCATGTAGCTCCATTCCAAAAAAAAAAAACCAACAAAGGCTAAGCCGATGATTGAACCTCCACCTCGTGGGTAAAACATGGGTGCCTCACCACTCCAACTATGGATCATTGGCAGAAACATCTAATTCAACAATATAGTATAATTTCTCAGCAATGTACAAGATAAACCATGATGAAGGTAAGAACAAAAAGACTAGTGTTGCATCAATGTAAAGGCATTATGCCCAAACTTTTTTTTTTTTTTAATAACAAAACTCTTACAACACCTACATTACTCATAATGCACTTGTGTCAGGGATTGATCCCTTGACTTGCACCCCAAGAGGCAAGAGCCTTTACCAAGTGGGCTAACCCCACGTTGGCAGACCCAAACTTAAAATGCTTGATGATACATGATCATCCTTATCATACAAACAAGGGTACTCTTTTCTTCGATCAGATATAATGCTTTCTTGTTGCTTCTGGCTTCAATTGGTCATCTGCAATTACTATATTATTGTCAAAGAAGCGGAACCCAAACATGATAAATAATAAGAACCTTCCGAGATATCCATAGGCTATATATTGTTCTATCACCTAAATTGGGATGAAGTAAGTCATCCACATCTGAATTATATTATTACAATCTAAGGCCCCCTCTTTCTCATTTTAGCCAAAGTCAGAAAAGCCAAATTAAGATTAAATGCAATTATCAAAATGGCTTGAACGTACATAGACGTCTATGCATGTTTGATAAAATGTAAGTGTCTCATTGTGCCAAAATGAAGAATGTAACAACCATGGAGCGGGTATTGTTCACATCTTTCTAAACCTTAAAAGCAAAAAGATAAGGTATGTGATAAACCAAAAAAATTGTCTCCCCCCACCTTAATTCGGATGGCACCAAGTTATTGTTGGCTACCTAACAAGAGTGTTATTCTCTTCGTGTTAGAATCACTCTTGTCACATATCAAACCTTTATTTACCACAATTCTTCTAACTCCTTTGAAGAAAGAAGAGATGGTCTAACATGAGCAAGAAGAGCATGTCAAGTAAGCCAAGGAGCGACTGCCTAATGAACCATAACAAGGTGTTACTTTCCAACACCTCGAAGAATGACAAGGCAAGTCATCCTTGGCTACCAAACAAGACTGCTCTTCTCTTCATGTAAGAACATCTCTTCGTAACATGTTATCATATTTGATGTGTATTATTGGTGTTCAATAAAACCGCCTATATATAGCCTACGACAATTGAGTGGACATTGAAAAAGGCATATTCTTGTGCTTTCTTCCCTTTTTGTGTTTCCAGTTTTCTACCATATACACTGTAGTTGACAGAATATATGAACCTAATTCTCTGTATCCATATATAGAAAAGATGTTAAAATTCTGATTAAAAGGAATTGAGGAATAACTTTCTGCAATGGTCAAAACTCTTGCATGAGAGTTGACTTCAATATGATGCCTAGTTGAAATAACAAGTGGTTATCCATATAGTTATTCGATCATTCCCAGAAGCCTTGTTGTATCCAGGAGTAACGATCCTGATGATACACACGCATTTCTCATTTTCTGTCCCGGCCCGATTGCATAATCTCAATCAACCTTTTATATGAAATACGAGTATTATATAGCTTGTCATATACTTGTAACTTAATTGCGCTACCACTATATATATATATATATATTCCCTTCATATGCAATTTTTATTATTTCGGATTGTTACTACTAGTTATTGTAACTACTAATTAATAATCAAATTCTGTTTTATTAGTCCCGAAATTGCTTATAAGTATTCTCGTGAAGTTAATTTGAAGGACGTATTTGGAGCATTAGCATTTGATTTTTCACATATATATGAGGCTCAAAGTTGGACTTATAGTGCATATGCGACATAATTCACACTTGCTCTGGAACATATAATATTGCAGACTTGGTGACTGTTCTTGGATTCCTTTCAGGGTACGTACGTAAGGTCAAATCATTCTATGTATCATGTTTTCATGCAGATCGACTCAAATGATTTACAAAAGGCGAAACAATAATTTGCATTGTGAAATATAGTTAAACAGGAGATTCTGGTTCAACTTTGCAATTTACTTAAAAAACCAATGATTGGCGAAGCGGGAGAATTCAATTCAATTGCTTTGCAATGTACAAAATAAATAGGACACTGAAATTAATGAATAGAGTTTTTCAACCAATGTTAATGCATTGATTACATGTTTGATAATACATGATGATTTATCCTTGTACATAAAAGGTAAAACTTGCTAAAAGCCGGAGCTATTTGTCAAACATACCAAAGATTTATAATCTTGTCTTCGGATTACAACCACTACTACTATCACTTCTGGCTTCAGTTGACCATCTGCAACTACCAGAACCCTGTAGGTGAGAAGGCCTAAGATGAGATAAAAATTATGTCGAATTAGCCACGCAATGACGACGACTTCATATAGCAAACTAGGAGTAACCTCATCGGGCAATTAAGAATTGGGATGTGGAGAGTCTATCATTTTTCTACCAAGCAAGAGTGTATGCAATAACCTCTATTCTAATTCTCCTATTAATTCTTATTTTATATTATTTGTTTATGAGTAAGGCTCTACTTTACCAATAATGCTAACTGTTGCTGAAGTCCCATAAGTCTTGGGTCTTTTTTTATGTACACTACAAGAATCATAGGTTTATAAGACAAACCTCTTTTTGGGCGACAACATCGTCGCAAAAAGCCCACAACATGACAAAAAAAAATAACATTTTTTGACTTTCAACTCTATACGTATATATTATCATTTTTTTGATACGAACTATTGCTAGCCAACTTACACCATACAATAGCGAATGTTGAAACATATAAAGTAAACAATATATCATTTTCTTACTATGGTTTGAACATATATACTAGTCTATCAAAAGATACAATGAGAATCGCTAACCTCATGGCTTACATTTGTTGTATTTATGCACGACAAAAAATTGCATCAACCTACGAACATGTAGCGTTTGCATCCTTTACAGATTCCAAAGCAAGAAGAAAAGGTTTAGCATGAGAAAGAAGAGCATGTCAAGTTAGCCAAGGCATGACTGCCTGATAGCCAAACAAGGCGGTGTTTACTACCACCTTGAATTGGGATGCGGCAAGTCATCCTTGGCTACCTAACAAAAGTGCTATTCTCTTCATGTTAGACCTATCTTCTCCTTTCATAGGGACTTTCCGTTTACATCTACTTGTATTGAACGTTTGAAGAAACGACCTAACATGAGTACGAAGAGACTGTCAAGTTAACCAAGGTGTGACTGCCTAATTATCCAAACAAGGTGTTACTTTCCAACACCCTGAAGAGCGAGTAGGCAAGTCATCCTTGGCTACCAAACAAATACTCTTCTATTCATGTAAGAACCCCTCTTCGTATTAGGTTATCAATTTTGGTGTGTGGTACTTGTTTTAGTAAATCCCCTATTTATAGCCAATGAAGGTATGGAACAACATAACTTTTGTTCTTTCTTACCTTTTGGTCTTTCAACTTTCCACTATATGGCCATCTTTGGGAGAATCTATCCACTTACTAGACCATATGAACCCAATTCTCTATATATCTATATGAAGAGAAGAGGATGAAACACCAAGTAAAAGGAATAATGTTTTTCAAACAATGGCCAAAACTCTTGCATACAAGTTGATTCACTATCCAATGTCTCCTTGAATGAATTATCCAGTATTCAATCATTACACATAAGCCATGTTGGATTACTAATTTGTATATGATACATCCTAACGAACATTCTCGGCATGGGGGCTAAATTTATGGATGAAGTTCATTGTCTGGCATATACTCTTGCTACTACTATAAGTCTATAATGCCTTCTTGTGTGATTTATAGTTATAGTTTGAGTGTTTGTGACTAGTAATCAAATCCTTTTTAGTCTCAAATGCTTATAAGTATCCTTGTTGTCCAAGTATGATAATTAAGGTCAATTCTTCACATTTACTTTGTAGTTAACCGATTCTTTCGGCTTGTAGTTATAAGAAAAAAAAGAAAAAAAAAAAAGGATAACCGATCCATTATCGATCGGCCCCCTACCAACTGATTACACGACCAACATAAGGGAAGATAAATCATATAACACTATAATTAAATAGGATTTAAACCCCTGAACTTCGCTTTTATATATGTTACATGTCCCCATTATTAATTACCATCGTGAGGAACCAGTTTGTAGTTATATATCATGCAGTACTTTTGGTGTATATTATATAACTAGATTAAACCTGTGCAGTTGGAAAGTTTTGTTGTCATGATATAATATCATATTAAATAAATGTAAATATATTACTTGATTAGAAATACATTATTGGATAAAAAGTAAATAAAAATAGATAATACCATCATTGTTTTATTTATATACACATAAAAAAAAAGTATTATTACTTTTAGCCCTCTTAGCTATAATTAATATTGAAAAAAAATTAATCTTACAATTTTGTTTTTGAAGAACTATAAAATTGAAGTTATTAAACTTGAAAATACACTTTACTACAAACTAAAACATTTACACAAATGGTAACATATATACTAACGTATAAAGAAAATGTTTATACCTTAAAGATAAAAATTTTATTGTCAACTTGCATATCGTAAAAAAAATGCTTTTCTTGATTAATAGGTACTTTTTTTTCCTATAGAAACATAATCAATTGAAACAACGGAACATAGCATTGGTTGCACTTAACATCAAATTAATCAAATAATAAAGATATATGCAGTTATAAACATGGAATCACTTAATAATAAGTAAAGTTTTATATCTTTTAAACGATAAAATAAAGAAATTTGAATATTAAAAGAAATTTCATTCTTACTAAAAGAATCATTTCTACATTGTAACTAAATATTTATCCAGTAACCGATATTTACATGAAAATCAATGATCTAAATATATTTAAATAGTAAAATACTTTAATAGTAAATATAGCAACACAATGATCTTTGAAAATAACATTACTCAAACACTTTTAACATCAAAATATAGTTACAACTAAAATAATTAAGAAACACATTTTCTTTCTATAAAAACTCAACTAATAAAACAAATATCTATACTACTATATAAAATTTTCAAACCTTTTTATTTTTGAAAATGTTGAAAGTTATGCAATATTTTCACCTAATACCTCTTAAAGTATTTTTACCAAAACTACCCCTTAACATTAATTATCTTCAAATCAATTATCTACACTACTCGCTGCTGTTGCCGCCACCACCACTACCAGTCGTCACCGCCACCATCACCACCACCAGTCATCGCCTCCACCACCACACCGCCGCCTCCACCACCACCACGGTTGTATTGCGCGAGTATCCCTCTACTATATATATTTTTTAATCATTATGGAGCCATTAGTAATCATGTATACTTTTTATAAAATAATTGGAAAAATGAAATGAGAATCACAAAAGCTTGAATCATATGCATGAAAAGTTTAAATAATATATATATGTATAATCTGTGAAAAATAAAATAAAATATCCGCCATAAATGTTTAATATTTGGAAATTTAATTATTTAAATATTTTTAAAGGTTTTTATTTAATGAATATAATTTCCAAACTCTCTTGAGTTTCTCATGGTATCAGAGTCACATTGATCTCCTAAATAATATAAAACAACTCTATATCATACTTTTCATATTTCATTCATTATTTTTATTCATATTCCTTTCAATTTCTTCTTGATACTTTCTTGATGAAAATCCTTTTTTGATCAAATTCGTGACAGTTTTTTTTATCCTTTCTTGATCAGATCCGCGCCGGTTTCTTATCCGCGATGGTGTTTTGATCCTTTCTCAATCAGATCCGCGACGGTTTCTAGTTCGTGTTTCATTTTTCTTCATCACCTTTGTTCTCGGTGATTTCATCACCATTTTTCGGTGATTTCATCACTCTTGTTCTCGGTGATTTCATCAGCATTTTTCGGTGATTTCTACACCATAGTTCTCGGTTTTTCATCATTCTTTATCGCATGTTCTCGGTGATGTTTCTTTCTTTGACCTGTTCTCGGCCAATTTCATCACCCTTTCTCGGTGATAATTTTCCGTTCGACTTCTGTTCTTCGTGGCAATCATTATCCTCGACGGTTTGTCTTTCTTCTTTCTTGATGACCATGTTCTTGGTCATCATCTTCTAGAGGATTTTGGATTTATTACTATACTTTGTTGCTCACTCTTCAGTTATCGGCTTCATGTATCACAAGACATTATCGGCTTCATGTATCACAAGACATTAAGTCATACAGGGATTATTCGAGCAAAGAGGATTTCATTATCAGCTGGCTCAAGAACTTACAAAGAAGATTTCATTATCGCATCTATTTCTCCAGTTGTTTGTCCAAGCTGGAGATGTCACATTGCCATTCTCCAGCTTGATCAGGGGGTATAGAGATATATGTATATATTAAGGACTATTCTTGTAATTAGCTCATAGTTAGATGTTAACCTAGATCTATAAATATCTTGTTTGTGTTCTTTTTATATTTGAGATCAATGAATATAATTTTCAAACTATCTTGAGTTTCTCACAAGCAAATCAAAACGCACACATCATAGTACAAGGAGACCTTGGTGTAAGCGTGAACATATAATTGGTGAATTTGCAAACAGGGTATTCATTGCGACAAACCTTTTGTTTTAAGGGATTTTAATTGTTCAAATAGCTAGAAGACTTAAACTCGCATCAATGGTATGATACAAAGAAATGATCGATTTATCATCATATATCATTAGTCACTACATTTTAATACATTAGTACACCATGTAATGGGGGATACTTGAATCATATTAATTACCATTGTATTAGTCCATTACGGCATATAATCTATAAATATAACAAATAAATATAAATATATATAAACTAAGATGTATATATATCGGTGATTTGAGAAAAACTTAGCAAGTCACTACCATTAATAACATTATGTTTATCATTAAGTTTATAATTTTATAAGTAAAACTTTATAACTATATATAGGTAGGGGACTGGTTATAGTAAAACAAGTATTAAAATAAAATAAATAAGATAAAATTTTGACCACTGAATCATAATAAAACTGATGCACGAAAATTCATAAATCACAAATATATACACTGATGCACGAAGATTTTCATGATGCACAATGTTTTCAGTTAAGAGAAAAGAATTGTTTTATTTGTTTTACTTTAATACTTGTTTTATTTGAACCAAAACCTATAGGTAGACATTTAATAAAACTAGTGGGTTCAATCATGCATTACGTGGACTTAATTATAGTGTTTGCGTTTGTTATTGATGCAGTTCGGTTATGCTAGTTATAAACTGAAATGACAATGAACCTGTTAAAAAAAGAAACGCAGAAGACAAAAGGAAAAAAAATTACCAATTATAGACTGAAATGACAATGAACATGTAAAAGAAAAAAGAAACACAAAAAAATCTTTTTAAAAGAAATTTCTGATTTAGTTTTTCTTCGCTTATAAGTAGACCGAATTGTTTTTTTTATTAGTTTTCTACATTGGATAACTTAATAATAATAGTGGGCCCTTTCTGTCTATGTTTTTTAGGACGTTCATTCACACACGTACTTGTACTCACATTTCTCACATTTTCACTTATATATTTTCAATGGGTCCCAATTTTTTTCATTTCTCACATACAAGTATGCAACACGCAAAACCATACACTTCAACTTCCATTTCATTTTAATTTTTAGCCACGTGTCAACTTGAAAGTAGAGCAGTTACTATTCATTTCAATCCATAATAATAATAGAAGTAATAAATCATAAATAGCCGACCGTTAGAGCTCTGATGCACGGAAACGCCGACGGACCACCGTTTCCCGTACCCGAAACTCGCCGGGGACGGATTCGCCTACGGGGACGCCTGGAAACGTTTCTTGGACGTTCCTTGACCGCTTCGATAAGTCAACGGGCGTTTCTTGTACCGTTT
>JAOEHQ010048270.1:0-10303 GCA_025447715.1 Asclepias incarnata | reverse complement strand
GTGGAGATATTTAAATTAGTGAATAAAGTATAGGGGTATATTGGACTTTTTAAAGACAGAAAGTTTAAAATGGGGGATGGATAGTTTGTTTTATAAGGGATTAAAGATAAATTTTGATTATAAAAAGCTTTTGAATTTTAATATGAACAAGAAATTTCTATTAGAAATTTTGGTTGTTAATATGTTTTGTACCAAATTCACGTATCGAATATGGTACATCGTACCGCGTACCTAATTGGCGTTTTGAATGAACCTACCCCCTCATCTTGGATTTTAGAGATGTACGAACGGCGTACCAGTTTTCGTTTCACGTCCGGAACCGTACCGCGATCAATGTGACTATGGGTTAAATATTTGTTAAACGGAAGTAAGTTTGAAGATGGTCCATAAAAGAAATCAAGCAATCTTTTAAGGAAAAGATGAAAAGTGAAGATTGATTTTCATCAGGGAATTGAAAGATCTTCTACTAATCCTGGCTTAGACAAGAGCCGGTGGACAAAGAGTTTTTGCATATAAATATCATAAACGACGGATATGTAGTACAATATTTGTAGTTTGAATTTTTAGGCTAAGAGGTATGGAGCGCCTTTAAGAGGCAGCATCCCTCCAAGACGTCAGTAAGCCGCCGGCTACACTGTCCCTTCTGGACGTTTTGTTTTTTTTTTTCAGTCCCGAGCGACTTGTATATGTCGCCCAACTCTCTCTCTCATTCCACCACTTTTTTTCTTTTTTTTTTAATTTCTACCACTACCGTCGTTTGTCGGAAGTCCCCTCATAAATTAGATGCACCACTCCCTCATTTTAGGGTGGTATCTTGGTGTATGACATGACGTCACATGGTGCAAATCCCCCCTCCCCAAGATGCACCACTCCCATCAACCTTAGTGTACATGTGAAAAATTATTTGTTGGACCCTCTTTTTTACATGTGAACAATTATTTGTTCAATATACATGTAAACAATAAACTGATAATATTTGTACTTGAAATAATAATTGTATTATTTGTTCAATGTGTTTGAATTTTCTTTTGAGATCAATAAGTAATAGTTATATTTGCTAGTTCTCCACATCAAAATGTAAGGGGTGTTTGTAATTACGTTTTAAATAAATTATCTGATTATTGCATTTGCATAACGTAAATAATCAGAAAAAGTGTTTGGCTATAAAAGTGATTATTTGCGTTTAATTAGAGAGAAAACGCAGTTTTGAAAAAGCAGGTCAGGACATGCTTTTTCAAAACGCAGTATTGAAAAGGTAAAATCTAAATTCAACACGCAATCCCAAACACCCCTAAGATTTCTCGTAAGGTAAGTGATTCTTATACAATTTTGTTTTTATCATACAAAAAAATATGGGTGGTGATCCTTATATCATCAATTTTTAGTCATACATCACCAAATATGTCTTAAGGTGTTATACAACACAACAACTTAAACATATTTGGTGTTGTATGGTTAAAAAATAATGGTGTACATATCACTATCCAAAAATATATATGGAGCTGATTATTCGTACTTGATCGTTATTTCTCAAATTATGGCACGTAATTTTGTCATGATATAGATTATTAGATTATATATATTACATCATTTGATTAAAATCGGTTATATTTTTACTTCATCGTCATCTATCAATCTTTTAGTTCCAGAATTTCTATTATCATATCTATATAATGATGCATGTACTTATTTGTGTAAGCTGATATATTAATCTTTCATTTCCTTTAATGATTATCATATTAAACTCTACATCTTTGCCTATATATGCAAGGCCTATTGTAACCTTATGGGTATAATCTCATTAATAAAATTACTTTTTATTCTCTCTGAATCTTATTCTTTAACTAGTATTTACCCGGACGTTGCCCAGGAAGACGTAATGATCCAACGTGTATAAAGTCGGTGACATATATAACGATACATACAGTACAAAAGCATATCATAAAGGTAAAAAAAATACAACATGAAGAATAAAGACTGGTGCAATATGGCAAAGCAAAATACACCGTAAAAGCTCTTTACAGGTTGCCGATCTAGAATGCAACAACATCATGCATAAGAATGAAATTATACATGATTAGCAATCACAGACTTGGTTTTATGCAATGCGGTAGTTATAACAAAGCAGCTTGCATTTATGGCATTTGCTGGTCGGTATGAGTAGAGCACTATATACAGACATGAATTCCAAATTGGGAGCATTAAAGTCTTTATTTTTTTCCCGTTTCTTTTTCCAAAGAATTTTCTGCCACGTTTAACCGTTGCATTTCACACGTTAATGTAGGCATCCTTGTCCTTGAATCCAACAGCTTTTTTTTTCATTTGTCGAAACCCCAGCTCAATATAAAAAAGGATTTTAGGACCAAAAGAAATACATGGTACAGAGTAGTCTTGATGGGTCAACAACCCATCCATTTTGCCAGCTATGTCAGACTACTGATAACCCATGATCTATTTAGAAAACACACTAACGGCAAATGGAATGTCATCCTTTAGGCCGCAACACAAATGTGACTTCAATTCATGACAAACAATAATCATAACTAAAATACAATAAAGTGCAGATTTTCTTTTTGATACATATGAAATATATATATATCAGTAGTTCATGACTTCATTTACACATTTTATATATAAATGAACCAATGACTTGATACTACATAATACTACCACTGTAATGTCATTAAATCTCAAAATGGTTACATATCCACTTGCAATTTTACTGATTTATAAATCCTACTCAAAAGACCCAAATATGACCAATTAATCTTCCATAAACCATTTGACAAATACAAAATCAAAGAACCAATTTCCTTTTGCGACTTACTAAGTGACCTACAATAAGGGTTCGTAAAATTTACAATCTGTAATAACCAAATCGCGAACAACCTTTTTGCAAATGAGTTGAGATATCTATGTGACAATGTTGGAGGCCTTTTCTCCAAAGCTTTTCTCCAAGTGAAACTCAACGTAGCCTGTAAGGTTAGATACACATATTAGTTAACAGTTTGTGTGACTTAAAGATAAGTTTTAAGACCTTAGACTTACATGGGTTGGGGCAGTATGCTCTACTCTTGTATATGTTTAAAGCATAAAAACTGCCTATATGTGATTAAAACAAAAGGCCTATTAACGTACTATAAATCTATGTAGGGCTTCGAAAATCACCTCAACGTTTGAAGAGTCTTGCAATTTCTTGATGGCATGACATATCGCATCATCAGAATTAACAACCTCTATGTTTGAGTCAACTGCATAGGATTGAATCTGGCAACTCTTAATACATGACGTATCCTCTTCTACAAAAGAAGTAAACTCTCTAAAACTGTAAAGTAAAATTATAAAAGTACAAATTATTATTCATTAGCTAAAATATGATCATTGTGCAAACTTGGTTTTGTAAATTTTAGAGGACATAAGAATATGCAAAAGCAAATTCCATTGCAGTTGAGGTATCTAGAATTTTAATGTACACATCCCATAACCGTTACAACATAATATTTCCCAACAAAAGAAAGCCATCTCTCAAATATCCTGTGTGGTAAAGAAGAAAAACAAAACTCAAATGTCTTCTTCCAAGATTGTGGCACCGCGAAAATATAGTTCTAAAACTATAAGGACTTTTATGTTAATAATTAAGTTTAAAGATCATTAACTGTTGAAAATGTATAGAGTTTAAAAGTTACCAACAAACATCACACGGGTGAGCAAGAGAAAGTATATTAAAGCTACAATAGTAAACCCATAATCCAACAGAGTAACAGAGTATGTTGCTGATTGCAGCCCTTGTTCAAAGATTTCAGCAGCCTTCTTCACCAAGCAAAGCCGTGCCACATGATCTGTGCATATCTCTTACAATACTCGTGACACAATGGGGACCAGGAGAGGAACGACTCACACAATGATGATATTGCTTTTATGTTATCCTGCATCAACTCTAAAACATTTAGCTTTACACGATTGAAGCGGTAAAATATCATCCATAGTGACCCAATTAAACTATACCACTGTGGCACTGTATATCACAATAAAACACTAAGTGCTAAACTCCCCTTGCAACAGAAATTATTATTATATATAACATGTGCTATGCAAAAAAGTGATATGCAAAAACTCTACATGACAACTAAATATATCAAAAATTCATTCACAAAAGCTTTACAATACCATGCTCAACCATGTCGAGTTCACAATAAATGAATCCTAAATTGTGTACGATTACTTTTGAAGAGCATAATGATACCTCCAGATTTGGATACCTGGAATAGTCCAAAAGACAATAGTTAATTTGATTTTGAAGCAAAGATAATAAATTGGTGTATATAAAAATAAAAAAAATCAAGTTAATCAGGGGAAAAACATTTACCAAAAAAAAAAGATTAATTTAGCATGATAGCAACTATGTAACTTCAACCAGTCTGCAAAGAACCAATCACCACGCCCAATAAGTGACAAAAATAATAAAGCCTATTATAAAAAATCTACTTTTGAAACAAAAATTTAGAAAGCAAAGGGAAACAATGAGCAACTTACATTAATAAAATTTTAAATGCCGTTCAAAAAAAAAAACAATGAGCAACTTACAAAGATATCAAGTAAATACCTATTTTGAGAAAGAGGAGTAGTGTCGCAGCTTGGTTTTGTGAGATTTAATGGCAAATAGGTAGGTGGGGATAGGGAAGAAGGGAAGAGAGAAATGGGTTAATGTGAGAGAGACGTGACAAAAGGGGGGAAAAAAGGTAAACGTGTAAACCCATTATTGGTAGACCTTTTTTCTCCGTTGAGGCCATCGTTGCCGGCAACAACCTTTTTCTGCCGGCGTTATCCAATGACAACGAAAAATCCCGGCCACCATCACCAAATATCCCAACAAATTTAACGATTTAACAACAAAGTGAAATATACAACATTAAATTAATTCATGAACCAACAAAAACATACAACAATTTCTTACCTTTTTCCGGCAGCCCCAAGGGAAAAAAAATATCTCTAGCAAAAGATGATGATTGTAAGGATTAGTTGCCGACCGGTTTGAAAGAGGAGGTAGTAGAATGAAAAAGAAAGAATAGGAAAATCTAGATGTTGTGTTTTGCTTTGGAGAAGATGGATTTTGTAGAGCTTTGTTGAATGTGTAATGTAATACCATGGCTAGTGTGAAGAGAAGCAGTTTTGGTGGCAAAAGTAGGAAAACCAAAATATTTTGTGGTCAAAGTAAGAAAACATAAAAGTTCCCTGTAAATAAAAGAACTTGAATTGTTATATATATAATATAATATAATATAATTTATAATATATTATGTACTGCAGGTAGTACAAAATTGTGTGCTGCAAAAGGTATTTTAGGGGGAGATATGAATGTTTATAGAATTTAAAAGATTTAACTTATAAATTTTTTAAATTTTTTTTTTCATTTGGTTGTACCTATCATTGGTACAGTATGCCATGCAGACAATTTTCCCAATTTATAATACTTCTTTAATTTTCAAAAAGGTTTTTCCTTTAGATTTTTGTTCCTTTTTGGAAAACATATATATTATTATTAAGAATTAGCAAATTAAAAGAGATTATAATGACACCAACAAATAAAAACGACTACAACCAACTTTAAAACTAGGGTTTATTACTTCAAAATGTAAGCAACTTATCTCGTTTTGTCATTGTGGGTATGCAACTTTAATCATGTGCATTGTATATAAGTAACTTGTTATTTTGATCGAATAATGTAAAAATGTATACGTGGCAAGCATATGAGCTGTCACGTGCAAGTTTTTGATTGATACAAGTAAAAATGTTACATGATTTGATCAAAATAACAAGTTATTTACATACAATGCAGAAGATTAAAATTACATACCCAAAATGACAAAATGAGATAAGTTGCTTACATTTTGAAGTATTAAATCCTTAAAACTAAGGTTTTTCGACTTTACATCTATCACGACACTAAGATATACAAGGAACACGATAATGTGAACACTCAACCAATCTAATAAGGTAATCAATAACACAAAGCTAGAAAATTAAATCTTGGAAATAAAGCCTAGAGTTTTAATCAAGTGAATAAAGTTTTGAAAATTGAATCATTATCAACTTTTGTAATAAACTAACAAACATGTGCGTATGTATACATATGATTTTTCTAATCACAACTTGTAATAACTGTATTTTCAATGATATATTTTCGGTTAATTCTCATATAAAACATTTAATATTTTATTATCAATAGACAATCTTTTAAGGGTAAATTATGCATTATTACAATGTATTTTCAAGTTATTTAAGCTAATTCAATTTATAATATATACATGTGGAGCACCCATGTCATCACAAACATCTTTTACCTCACCGGCAGAATATGGATCTGCATTAAAATCAAAAGGTCATCCTGCACCAAATAAAGGGAAATCTAAATCTCAATCTAAAGCACACTCAACACCATTTGGGACTATTAACTTGGGTGATTTTTAGCTTTATAATATCTGCTTCATTTTGTATTAAGTTATAACTTATAAGTTGTGCTTTCTCTTTTCGTAGTTTATTTAAATAGTTGGTTTTTTTTTTAATTATCTATCCTACTATCATATATTCATATTACTGTCTGGCAATACTAATTATAAACCTTATTAACCTTTTCCGTCATTAGGGTTAATTTCATATTTCTCCGGTTTCAACGCCAACATTACATATGAAATATAATATTTGCAACAATGACAAAACACCAATGGATAAATATGAAATATAGTATTTTCATAAAGCATAATTTTGTGTTTTTCGCAATAGTTTGCACTTTGCACTTTCCAACAAATGGAGTAAACGAATAGAGTGGTGACGATCCACATGGACATTATATAAGGTAACAAAAAAAAAAGATAATTGGGATAAATATTTTTCAAACTTAGACAAACAAAAAAAAATAAAACTTTATTTGATCAAATGGGCTTTTAATAAACAATGGAAACTTAAGATCAGGTGGCAACTACACTACCTGTGAGCTGCCATAGCCTCTGTACACATCATTTTGTGGCAAATCACTTGATGCACCATATCTGCCAGAATAAGAATGTCCACGTCCATGGCCTTTGGAATCTCTTCTTTCATACCTTGGTGCTTCAGGTGCTTCAGGTGCCATCGGAAGATATGGAAGAACAGGAACAAATGTAGACAAGGCGCCTTCTGAGATACCAAACCTCGTTCATATAGTGTGCCATGTTTTTCAATGTATCTAGACCTTCTGATAATCGGTTCATCCACATAACAATAATCGGTTCCAAATGCCTGCCCCAATATGAACTGCATTATAAGTATACCTTTTCTAATTCAACCGTATTACCTGACCCACCCATATTACCACCTCCAATAAAATCAAATGTTTTGATAAAAACATAAAATACCTGCCCATTGCATCATGTGTACCAGCAAGATTGAATCTGCACACATGCTAGTCCTATTTGGTTCAAAGCAATCCCGAAAAGCATCACCTATACAAACATCAATAGCAGCAAGTTACTATCTAATAACGAGCTAATGATAGATAAGCATCACCTATACATCAGAATCATGCCCGTTTGCTGACATGACCATACGGGCCAACACATAATGCTCGATCGCAGCTAAGTGGTAGAACAGCAAATACATATTTTACCCAAGTTACCAACACATAATTCTCGATCGCAGCTAAGTGGTAGAACAGCAAATACATGTTTTACCCAAGTTACGAGTACTATTTCTGATGGGATGTCATTAACAGGTCTGCTGGGAAGCAGCTGAGCTATTTGATTAAATTGTCTTTGAATTTGGACATAGACCATTAGGTTATTTAGATTCAGGTGAAATGGGGGTTTTTAGAAACTCAAATTGTTTCAGCATATTACGGGCATGACGATAGTTTAGATTCAGGTGAAATGGGGGTTTCTGATGTTTCAGTATATGGGGCTTCTGCACATTCTGATTTTGGAATGATCACTCTTCTGGCGACAGATGGCGTTACACAGGTATGCAGGGATAAACTTAAGCAGCCACGGATTTGGGAGGATGTTATTTATTTCAAGGGGTGAGTTTGGCCTACACTAGCTATGTTATCTATTGGCTTTAAACCCTATTAACTACTAGCTATGGACTTTGGCCTACACTAGAATCACTGCTTCTACATCTGTTAATAACGGGCTTACCTAATGTCATATCAACTTATTCTAGTATGCTTATTCTTCTAATGAGAGTACACATAAACCAGCTTCTAGTATTATCGGTGATTTTGCAGACATTCTCAACCAGATTAAACAGGTTGGGTAATGGGTCATACTTTTTATCTGCTTATTTAGAGCCTTTTACATATAACTTATGAAATAACACTATAAAATTTATATTATATAAACCCAAAGTGAGATGAATAGTTACCCATTTAACAGCTTGTGGATTCTCAAAACTACAATTAAAATCATCAGGGACAATCACTGTTTTGCAAGCTATAAGTAGAATCATCAGCTGCAGTCTTGATGAGTTTTAAAACACTGGCTGGCTCAGACTGTTTGAGTATGTTATCTGTCTTTGTAATTTCATCATCCACTTTAGTGACACTTTCATCCTAAACTTCAGAAGAAAAACAGCAGTTAACAAGATAGTGTTACTGAGAATTAATAATTCGATCATGAAAATTCAGTGGAAGGCCACCATTGAGTTGAATTCTCTTGCATCTGCTTCAATCATTCATAAAATCACTTTAGAACATGACCATTTATACCAACTACTATTTGAAACTAGTTCAAAGTACTAAGAAATTACCTTGGATCAATTTGGATCTTTAAAACCCAAGGGTAGAAGACGTCTAGAATATATGACAGCTGCCATATAATGACGGAAAGACAAACCTGCTACGGCACTATGACTCATACCAAGAGGGAGTTTAGGTTTCTGGTGTATTAAACACAACTGTTCCAAAAACATGCATACGAATACACCACAATCCCTTCTAAATACTTTGTCAACTGCAGCTTGTTGTGGCACACTCATGTCTCTATTAATTTTAAACTGCATCTTCTTTGGCTTTTTATTTCCTAACATCTCCCAATAACCGATCGTATGCAAGTATCTTGGTAAATGTTCAACCAATTTTGGCACTATTAGTTCGTCCAATTGCTTATCCGTTAAATGTACCTTTAAGCTGTCATAGACTACCACCTTAAATGACGGAAGCAATAGCTCAATAAGAAACCAATGACGTTGTGCACACATGGGGATAAACACCTACAAACATATCTTAAATAAATACTAATTGATTTGATCCATACATAAAAATTTGTTGAAAAGATTGTAAGCTAACCTTATCAACCGTCCACCATGCAGGATGAAGCTTACATATGCCATCGGCGACCATATATAACTCTGGTGTCCCAACAAATAACTCACAATCCATAAAGGTAGAAGGCATGATAGTCCATCGTGATTCTCTAACAATCTGATCCCGTTTTTCATGATCCAACTTGTTTGCATCTACGAGTACTTTGATCCTCTTAAGCAAAAGTCGAGTTCTCCATACATCAATATGCTGTTTGAAATATGATAAGAAAAAAAAACATATTATTTAGTACAATTTATTAGAAAATAAAGTCACGTAACATAAATATAGTATAATACTTACACTCGTCTCGAGATAACCAAGTTCTTCTACCCCAAGTAAAATACCCCACCATTGACGATCAAGATGAATATGACGTTGTCGGTATTTAGAAAAGTCGACATAGCACCCCTGGGCCGGCTGATGTAGATAAAAGTCGACTAGATTTTTTGCCCAAAGGGAGTCATCCTCAATTGTCTCTACTAACTTGAACCGATCAATCCTATTGATGCTACTTTGGGGTAACTGATATGTAGACCAATTAATTCCTTGTAAGTAGTTACTACCTCTATACTCCTGAGCAGATCGTTTGGGAATGGGAGGTGCCTGTGGAATGGGAGGTGCCTCTGGAACATGTGCCTTAGAATCAGGAATGGGTTTAGGAGCATGCTTTTCCTTTTGACGTCGCCTGAAATGTAAAGCTGTGTAAGGAGTCTTTATGGAAGGTCCAACACTTCTGGGGCGTATACCCCGTCGTCGTACAGAACGAACAACGAATGCAGACGACTGGTATGGCTCAGAATAACAAGTGTAATCCATTATCTACACAAATGCAGACGGCTGGTATGGCTCAGAATAACAAGTGTCATCCATTATCTACAGATAAATAATAAATAAATACATAAATAAATATCAAAATAAACATTATATTGCATTTATAAACAAATACATAACTAAATGTTGAAATAAACA